>BQNB010039350.1:1774-48124 GCA_026074375.1 Tanacetum coccineum | reverse complement strand
TGTGTTATGATTATGTATGCCTTTGATGTCACACCATATTTGTAATACTTCTACCCTTTTGGGTCGGGGCGTTACATAACATGTCAACCTTACAAGTTTAGGGTTAAATATGACAACTTTCCATATTTTAGGGTTTAATATACAAAATCAACAATTTTCAAGGTTAAAAGTGTAAATATCAAAGTTTCACATTTTATTCAGATTATACCTTCCATTTTTTGTATTTACAAGTCAAACCCTTAATTTATACAATTTACATATTTAGCCCTTTTTGTTTATTAATTATTTAAACAATATCTTTAATTATCCATAATTACAAAACAAGCCCTTATAGATTCAATTATGACAAAATCATACTTTATACATTAAATACTAACCAAACCTTATACTTTTCAGAATTTACAATTTTAGTCCCTCTATTTTAATTAATTAATTTCTAATTACTTATTATATATAATTAACCATTTTAATCCAAAATAATATCGATATGACATTTTATACCCCCCGACTTATTTTATACATAATATATTAAATATAATAACATGTCTAAAACAGACCCCATAGTTTCAGAAATTACAAAACAAGTCCTTATACTTTAAATATCAATTCGGCAAATCAATTAAATCCACAAAACCCTAATTAAATTTTTCCCAATCACTAGCATTGATTACACCTGGAAAAAATAGCAAAACCCTAACCCTAATTTTATTTCTTTCCTTTTTCTTTAATTCGAAATTGGCAAACAATGATAAATCCCCAATAATTATTCGAATTCATCCTAAATTTTTCCAACATTTTATCTGAGTTATATGTGATATGAAAAACCTTAGAAAAATATAAAATAAATTTTACAAATATCATTTGTGCCGATTACATAAATATTCCAAAATTAGGGTTTTCGAATATGATTTAATTTATTCGATCAATATAAATTGCATGAACATTTTTCCCATGTATAGAACGAATTAATATGATGAAACATGAGTTAAAAAAATACCTTTGATGATTCTTGATGATTTAATGAATTATTAGTACCCGGTTGTGATTTTCGAACCCAAAACAATACCAAAATCGAACCAATCACTCCACAAACTTCCCACTATTTTTCCCACAATCTTTGACCTTCAAAACACCCTAGAAAAATCGTGCAAGCCCTTGGAAAAATTTATGCCGCCTCCTTTAGGTTTTTAGGGTTTTCGGGATTTTGGTTTTAAGAAATTTACAAATGAAAATGTATAGAAGAATTATAATGGTATTATGCCGAGTTTTAGGGCTTTCAAAATGAGTTTAAATCAGATTTTAACTTTGCATAATTATTTTGATAATTATACATATTTTATTTAATTAATTTTGTAATATATAAATAATTAAATTCATATATTTCGGCAATAAATATATATATACAATATTAATAATTTTTCTTACATAATATAAAGTATTTTAATCTTACAAAAATTTCATAATTGCCATATGTTGTATTTTCATAATTTCTAACATTTAAATGAATTTTATTTAAGCTTTTATGTACTCTTTCTTGCATAGGTGTATTTTGGTAATTTTACGACTTGTTTAGATTTTTAGGTTTTACATGATTAATGTCTCACTCCCGCGGAACGGCGCCAAAAAACTTGATGGTGTTGTATTAGAGGTGTGATTTGTATTCAAGTTTTAAATTTATATTTTACACCCGACTAAACCAAAAACAACACTGTAAGAACCCAAGAAATCACTTCACTTCTTAATTAAGAACAAGAAATTAAGATAGAAGATGAGAAGAATTTGTAGAGAGAGAAAGTAGAGAGAGAGAGAATGGAGGGATTGGAAGTTTACTTGTAAAAGTGTAAGTTACAAATGACCAAAAACCCCACTCTCCATCCATGGAGAGTGGTATTTATACCTAGACTAGAAGGCTTACTTTCCTTTAGTATTTCTATAGGCTGGGCTCGGGATTTTTACTAGGGCTTTTACGCTCGATACATAATAACGTGAACGTTAGCTTACATTTTAAGAGACACCGATTACCCGTCTTGCCTGATTAACAAACTATATTAATTCAATGACCGAATCCTAATAAATTAATTACGAACTTCCATTGTTTCGAAATCAATATTTGAGGCTAACAATTCTCACCCCTAAGTGAGTTCATTGTGACACCTGTCGAGAGATCAATGTGATGCTTTTGTCGTTGAAGCTCTTGTGATCTTTGTCTCCTGCTCTACGTGTAGACCCTTGTTCCTTCATGCTTTTTGATCTATGATCTTGATAGTTTTTGTCATTGTCTTTTGACTTGTCTTTTCATCTGAGATCTTTAAAAATCTTATTAATCCTTTCCATCTTTCAGTCTTTGCCACCGTTAGCGATCTTATTTGTCGTTGACCAACATGCTCATAAAACTTTGTGGGCATCATCTTGAAAGCTGCTAACAATCTCCCTTGAATAGACTTGAATATCATTGATGAAGATACTCGTATATCAGATTTTGTGTGGAAGTCTTTGTCTTAATGTCTTGTGCTTTCATGATTCTCTGAATCTTGATGCTTATAGTATGTCTTATGTAGTTTTAAGCATGAGCCTGTCTAATGAAATCCGAACTTCAGCTGGAAAGATAGGCATCACCATCTCCATCTATATGTAACCTGAAAATAAAACAGTTAGCAATAACGCATGTGTACAAAAAAAATTAAAAAATGGCTTTGTCAATTCGTTCCGGATTTGTAATGATTAACCTTTTGGTTCTGTAAACCGTTTATAACAGTATAAACTAGTTTTAACCGTGTGATCCAGTTAGATTCAAAGAATCTCTTGACAGGGATTTCCGCTGCAAAGCGTAAGGATCTGTCTAACACAGATGTATTAAGTTTTACCAAGCTTGCTAGTTCTCAATACCAGAAGCGTCTCAACAGAAGACAACACGGTAAAGAGATGAATCAGATATTTAACTATCTTTCTGAATAAGTGCCGTGAATTCATTGTTCCATAGAACAGAGGTTTGATTCACATGAATCGCAATACAAACGATTCTCTATTCCCATTGACATCCGCAGAGTTTGAATTCATATATAATCTCGCAATTCACCTACCGATAGAGCTTGTTTTGATTCTTGGATCAAGCAGTGATTTTTTCATCTTCATTTGTGATACATATATTATCAACAGATGTTTCTGGACAATCACACAAGATATAAATGGGCGTTAGGACTCTGTAACAACGTGTGAAACTGAATTGGTTTTCAACAAGGTTAGTAATGACTGTTTCCTAAAAGATTTATTTATGGATTCACATTTGTCTCTAGACTCGAGTTAGATGCATTTTTGTGTTTTAGTAATCGGAGGCTGGAGAGCAGACTATGCCACCTATTTTAATAACAACTAACTCGGAGTGGTGAAAGTCAAATAAAGTCGTGTGTAACTCTTGACAAATGCGACAATTTCTGTTAAGATAAACCCGAATGGTTGGAAGGGGTTGTGCATGCATCACTTAGTCCATGAATTTGTCTTTAATTGATTAGCAATCAGCATTGGGATTCTGACAAGCATAGTGTATTGAACCCGGTTTCTGCTAAGAAATTTGTGTAGAGGGAACATTCTTTACACCTTTTAATCCATACATTTCTTTTTTAATTCTTCATACCCCATTCAATGCTTACCAGAGACGTCATTACTAACACCTTGTTGTGAATTGTTCCAGTGTTAGCTCAATCTTAGTTCGCATTTCTTTCCCCTTATACACTTCGATCTCCAATCCCATACCTAAGGAACTACTAAATCTCACTATGGAATATCCTTCACCGGGATAATCATCCCTCCGTTCTGGTGGATCTCATAGGACAAATACCTAACGTTACCACCTTATGACTTTAGAATACTTCGTGAAATCAAATGTTGCATGGAATGAGGAAATCGTAACTATAAAAACCTTTTTCGAAGAGTATCAAGCACTTTGAGTCATAAGAATCACTTATTTAATATATCAATACACATTTTAAAATACCATTATCCCCCCTTATTTTAAATACCTAATTCACTTAGTTTTTGAAATACTTTGTGATTAAAATCTGTCTATGAATACATTGGGAGAAAACGATTACTTAGCAATGAATTACATAGAACAAACTTGCTCCCGTCCCTCTATTTATACATAGTTTGACACCAAAACCAATGAAGACCAAGTTGTAAAATGATAAAAATCTAAATGGTTCGACACTGATTTAGTCATTCAATTTAAAAGATTCTGAATGTCAATGAATAATTCTTGAAAAAATTGAGCTCAACCACCTAATCATCTTATAACAATGCAATATATTATATAGGTCATGTATTAATCCGTAGATTGTTATAAAAGTACCTTTTAAAAGTGTTGAATACATAGATGATTGTCCATGATTAGGAAGAGTAATCCAAGCAATCAATAAAACATTGTTGTATTCTGAAAAACTCCCCTCAACGATAGACGTCATTTAAAAAATTACACCAATGAAGTAAGTAAATGTCTATGAAAAATCACACTAAGAGGGAGTAAGTTATGAACACACAATGTTTGAAAGATTTTGAATCGCACATTTAGAAATTCTTTGAAAAATAAGTTCAACTTTTGAAAAACCAAATGTTAGAAGACTTATCCTTCAACGTCGTAAGAAAAGCGCACCTTTATGCGTGACAAACTCTCCTTATGTCATTCGGGCCCGAGAGTTGACAATCTGAGAAAATATAGATTACCAAAGTCCTCAAAGAAAAATAAAGAAATGACATGTTTTAGAAAACTTTATTGGAAAGCTCTTGTGTTCGAATACTTCATTTACATGCCCGTGGTTGATGTTAAATCAACATTTCTAAGTTACGTTAAATGTAATCCGATGACCAAGAGACATGTCGAGAAGACGAATACTTTTTGAAACATTTTTCTTTTATTTGATTTTGTAATTTTCTTATTGAAATTTTATATTTTGTTGTAATTTAATTTTTTCGAAAATAATGTACATGTTGATGTTTGATGAAGTATCAAGCAGATTCTTTTGTCAGAAAACCTCCAAGTACTGCTAAGAAGGCCCAACAACTCATACCAATTTCGTCCTGACAAGATACTGAAACCTATCTTTGGATAGGGCTTTAGTAAACATATCTAGCCAATTGGAAGGTCAGTTCTGATCAATATAAAGCATTAGCAATTATAGAACCGTTTTCAACCTTTCCTTGATGGGAAATGAAACCCGAGTATATAAGGATGTTTCTTGGAACGGGATTGCGCTGCTTGGGGGTTAGCATGAGAAGATTGCTATGGCTGAAATATTTGGTTGATATATCGCCCATACAGCGGTCTATTGTTGGTATGAAGCCATAAACTTGAAGTTTGGTGTCCCTCAGCCACATTACTGTGAAGCACAACTTGCAGATAACGCCCACTTAATTCACCTCGTGCGGATGACATTTGTCAATACAATCTTGCTCTTTGACATCCAGCTTACTAATTATCACCTAATGGGAACTATATTCCCTCCATAAGTGCTTTTGCGAGTAGCAACGCAACGCGGGCATGTATCGTCATCTGAAAAAGCTGTTAGCGATCAAAGCAGAGAACCCTTCGGAATACCAAAGTCCTATGCTAATGGTACCTCTTAAGTAACGTAAAGATCCTTTTAAAACCTCTTTGAGGTGTTCTTTTCAGACGTGTCTTAAATGATATCCATTGCACAATAAGCACACTGCTGCACTATGTCCTGGTCTACGAGAATGCAGATAACATGAGTGACCCGTAATTTACTAAGGAAGTCAGTTTGGTCTACTGGTTTTACCACTGCAATGTCTGCTTCAATTTAGTTTTCGTACCATATGTTTGTAGTAGAGCTAATGCTTTGACCTATTTCCAACCATGTTTTTTAAGAATCTCAAAGTATATTTGGCCTGATTGATAAAAATACCAGCGTGGGGATTGGTAATTCTTAAGTCCTAAAAGAATTTCATTTCCCGCCATTACGGACATCTCAAATTCTACTGGTTCATTAATTTTTCAAATCGTTTAGAAAATTTAAGGTTTGTTGAACCAAAAATAATGTTCATCACGGTAAATTTGCATAAGAGAACTGTCCTCGGACCGCGTATTTAATACGAAAAAAGGGTCCGGGTCAATGATACCTTTAGTATAACTTTGGAGAAATTAGGAATTTTGGAGAGTTCAATCATACAAGGCCTGCTCGGAGCTTGTTTAATCCATATAGACGCTTATCTTAAACGTGTCTAAACTTTTCTGGAAGATCAGATCAATTGAATCCGACTGGATTGTGCAACATAAACCTCTCTACAATGACCATATAAGAAATGCCATTTTACAACGTCCATCTGAAAAATTGAAAAAGGACTTTGTTGTGGAGTATCATATTGCGACAAACACCATCCTGACAAATTATCCTCCAAGCGACAACTGAGAGCACAAATTCTAGAAAGTCAATAAACCCTCTTATACCCTCATTTCCTGATCATACCCTTTGCATACACAGTCACGTGCTTTGTTGCGAATTACAGTTTGGTCTTCATCCTTTTTGTTCTTCCATAACCACTTTAGCTTGATTACGTTCTTGCCAAAGGGTTTGTCAACGAGTTCCCAGACTTGGAGTCTGTCAAACTGATGAAGCTCTTCCTTGCATTGCTTCTATCCATTGCCGAATCACCATTGCTTCCTAAGTTTTTTGGTTCAACAATACTACGTCACGTGAGTGCGAACATACACATTTCAGGTATCTGTTGCAAGATGTCGTCTTGTTTGGCAACCGCTATTGGAGAATGGATTGACCACAAACTTAAGTTAAAAAAAAAAAAAAAAAAAAAAAAAAAAAACTGGTTGATCTTTTGTCCATCGTATTCGGAATCTTGGAGGTTGATTGAAGGTAAGCACAATATTGTAATATACAATATTGGCTTGAGGAAACTCAGCATTTTCCTAGTACCGTTGTACAGAAATGGGAATGTATACAATTCTGCTTGATTATCGTTGTTTTTCCTCAGCATGAACATTTGTTGGGAGTTAGTCGGTCATGATGTTAGGTTGAATATGCGTTAAGGTAAGTGGTGATATTTTTGAATAGAATTGACAGAGGGAAAGAAGAAGACTTGTGCCATGATAGGTACACATATCCAATTGTAAAAACTCACTCGATACAAAAGAGAACCGAAAAAGAATTCGCCAACTCCTGTTGTGGTGGAACTAGATGTATCAGCCTGAAGATGAGAACATTTTTGTTAGTTCTGGTACAGGGACAGGGTTGTCATAATCTGACGCCTTTTGTCGTTGTGGAACGAGGCTTGAAGTGTCATTAGCAATAGACGTCTCAAACATCTCTTTGATCTTATCAAATTTAATATGTATGGATTCAACGATCATCTTGTTCTCTTAGTTTGTAGACACGATAGCACCTTTGACGTTATAGTAGATATGGCCCACCAAAATGCACGAATCCCCTTTTTTCCTATTCATCTTATCACAAATTCTCACCATCTCTGGTTCGGGTAACAAGTGCAACCAAGAGATGTGAAGGTGTTTAATTGAGGGTTTTCTGTCATTAATGAATGTGAAATGATCGTTGCCATTTTCTCATGAGTTGGGATGATGATTGATCTGTTTTGAGTATAGCATGCGGTTGCAATTGCTTCAGCCCAAAAGAATAAAGGAAGTTTAGAAGCTGAAAGCATCGTTCGAGCAGCCTCAACGAGAGTGCGGTTTCGTCTTTCGACAACGCCGTTCTGTTCAGGTGTTCGAGGAGTAGAAGTTTGATGCTCAATTCCTTCTTCTTTAAAGAATGCATTAAGTGTCTTGTTTAAGAACTCAGTGCCTCTGTCAGTGCGAACAGAAATTACTGGGGCTTGAAGATTTCTTTGGATCATCGTGAGAAAGTCTTTTAAAACTTCTGGTGTTTCATCCTTGGAACGTAGAAAGAGTGTCCAAGTATATCTGGAGTAGTCATCGACAATTACCAGAATATATTTCTTCCCATTTATGCTAGCAACCCGCATTGGACCACATAAGTCCATATGAAGCAAATTTAACCGTCCTTTTGAACTTGGAACAGTCTTTGACTTGAATGAACTTCGTTTTGCTTTACTCACTTCACAAGAGGAACATAGTTGATCCTTGACATACTTTAGTTTTGGTAAACCAATCACAACATCTTTCTTTGAAAGCAAGTTGATGTAGTCAAAGTTGAGATGAGAAAGTCTTCGATGCCATAACCATGCTTGAGTTGGTGATGCTTTAGCCATGAGACTGATTGGAGTTGATGAAATTGTTTCTTGAAGAGAAATTGTATAGAGATCAGTTCCACGATAACCAGTTAGTAAGTCGTTTCCCTGAGGATCTCTAACAAAACATGTAGATTTCCGAAATGCAACCTCCAAATCCGCATCATAGAATTGACCAACCGAGAAAAGATTATGATTGAGACCTTCGATGTAGTAAACCCTTTTAATCATGATATTTCCTTGAACCAAATCTCCATAACCAATAATTGGAGCAAATTGATCATTGCCAAAGCGAACGGTACCCAAGTATTTTTCAATAAAATTGCACAGCAGAGATAGATTGCACGTCACGTGCTTTGTGCATCCAGAGTCAACAATGAATAGGATGAGTTGTACAATCTGCAAGAGAATTAGAGGACAATGGAATACATGACAAATTGGATCCTAAAGTGTTTGTGAGTTTTAAGACATTAGTTATCCTAGATACATTATCTATGGAAAAACTGACTTTCTTAGTCACACTTTCGTTCCTAACTTTAGGTACCCATTTCATTTTTGACATAGAACCCATGTAATATGCTGGATGTTCATTCTTAATATATCCAACCATTTTCTATGCTTACTAGTTTTTTTCCTATATATTTGTGTAGTGGATTTCTGATGTTGCAACTGTTTTCTTATGGGTGTGCAACAAATTGTTCGCAAGACTTTTAGGTTTCTTTCTAGAACAATAGGCACTACATAACTTTCTTAGTTTCCTAGCATTTACGACATTCAAAACTTAGAAACACAAGCCTCATGATTCGTATTAAACACATATTTGTTCCACAAGTAGCACGAAACATCATTAACAATTCAAAAGATCTAAAATTTAAGTTGTCATTCACACGCAGGTTACACACTTTGTTTGATTATAAAATATGAGAAATCCTAGGGTGTTTCTTTCTACTTTAGTCTTCTTACACTTCACTTACTTAGGTAATTTGGCAGACCTTATCTTTTCATTTGATTGCTCCTAAGGGCTTGTCAACTAACTTATTTCTGTTAGCTACTCCTATCGAAGTAGATCAACACTGAGGAATAGTATCCAAAAGTCTGAGTCAACTGGGTGCGCTAGATAAGTGTTGTACTACTTGCAATTCCGACACATGCATGGTTTTAAATCCAATTTGGTGTTACTTATAGCTTGCGTTCTGTTCGAGCAATTCGTGTGATTGACTGGTTTTTGATAACCATCTGACTCATAAGTTTTTGAAACCAACTTTTCTTGCAAAAATTTGTTCTATCAAAGAGTCTGAAAAAGGATTTCAGTTTTCCTAAAACTGATGGTTTTGGAATCCTTTGAGCATGTTGGTTGTCGAGACAACAAGGTTTATCAAACATGTGTCCATAAATTTTTCCTTTGCATTTTTCTAATGAGTTTCTTTAACTGCTTAGTTCAATGTTCTTGTCTTGCATTAGAGCCTTTCAAATCTTGTAATTTCAAAGTATTGTTCACGTTCCTTTCGAAATACATTTGGGCCTTTAGCTTTGCAATCTGTGTCATTTTTTAATTGTTCTTGACAATGTTTGTAAAGCAATTTCAGAGAAATTAAGTGTTTTTCTAATTTAGTCAAAACTTCATAAAAGCTTTATGTAAATCTCTTTACTTACGAAATTCAGGTTTGATCATAACGCTTTTTGTGCAAGATAGTCCACTTTTCCCTAACTTTATGAAGATATAAGCATTGTAATTTAGTGATCTCATCTAAATCAGAATGAATGAGTTGCAAATTATTAACACATAATATCATTCGACACAAAAACATTCTACACTAGTACAAAATGGTATTGGTCACAAACCACAAATGTGTTACTATATACATAAAGTCCACACACGCGAAAAGTTTTATGTGTGACAAAAAGGACGCAGCAGCCGTAGGTCACCTACGGTCACAGTATTACGAGTTAGTAAACATAATTAAGCTTAGTAACTTATCCATGTTTTTGTATGACTAAATGGCACAATTTATTGACAGAAACAATTTACAACCAACAAAGCATGTTTATTTTTGTATATTTAGTCACTACATTAAACATTAGAGAAGGCCAAAAGTTTAATATGTGTGACCAAATGGTTTTAAATTGAAGAAATGTTATAATTGTAATGACTATTGGTTCATCCCATGGCCACATGAATTTTATGTTTGCGTGCCTTATTGTAATATGTTAGCCACACAAAGTCATGTTTTGTTTTTGGGTAGTTAGTCACATACAACTCGGCATAAAGTGACCAAAAGTTTTAAAAGTGAGAATATGGTTGTTTAAAATTAAGAAATTTATATTTGTGTGACAATGATCATCTAATAGTTACATGAATTTTATTTATTTTGGGCCTTTTTATTGTAATATATAGTCAAACAAAAGCATGTATTTTTGGGTATTTAGTCACATATAATTAAGCATAAAGTAGCCAAAAGTGTTAATAAGTGTGACCATATGGTGTTGAAAGTGAAGAAATATGTATTTTGTGTGACTATTGATCATCCAATGGCCACATGAATTTTATGTTGTGGTGTGCCATTCTAATTATTTAGTCACACAAAGCAAAGTTTCATTTGGTTTTTAGTCACATACAATAAGCATAAAATTGTCCAAAAGTTTGAAAAAAAGTTGACCATATGGTGTTTAAAATTTAAGAAATGTGTATTTTGTATGACTATTGGTCATCCAATGGTCACATGAATTTTAAGTTAGTGTTGGCCTATTGTAATAATTAAGTCACACAAAGCATGTTTGTTTTGTGTATTTAGACACACATAATTAAGCAAACAGAAGCCAAAAGTGTTTAATAATTGTAAACCATAAGGTAGTTTAAAGTGAATAAATGTGTATTTTGTGATACTATTGATCATCCAATGGCCACTGAATTTTAACTTTTGTTTGGGCCTTTTGTAATTATTTTAGTCACACAAAGCATGGTTTGTTTTGGTAATTAGTCATTATACAACTACGCAGAAAGTGACCAAAAGTGTTAATAAAAGTGTGACCATATGCTGTTTTAAAGTGAGAATATTATTTTGTTTGAGCTATTGATCATCCAATGGCCACATGAATATTATGTTTGTGTGGCCATTCGTAATATTTAGTCACACAAGTCATGTTTGTTTTGGGTATTTAGTCACATGCAATTAAGCATAAAGTGGCCAAAAGTGTTAATAAGTGTGACCATATGGTGTTTAAATATGAAACAAATGTTATTTTGTATTGACTATTAAAATCATCAAATGTTCACATGAATTTTATGTTATTGGCCATCTTGTAATATTTAGTCACACAAAGCATGTATTTTTTGTGTATTTATTCACAATAAAATAAGCATAAATAGCCAAAAGTGTTAATAAGTGTGACCATATGATATTTAAAGTGAAAAAATGTGTATTTTTGGGTGTAGACTAATGATCATCTAATGGCTACGAAGAATTTTATGTTTGTTTGACCTTTGTAAAATTAGTTAACACAAATCATGTTTTTTTGGGTTGTATTTAGTCCAAATACAATTAAGCATAAAGTGACCAAAAGTAGTTAATAAATTGTGACCATATGCTGTTTAAAAGGCGAATAAATGATTATATATTCAAAAAAAAATTCAATACAATAAAACTAAATGAAATTTAACTGAACCAAATATAAAATTGTAATGGTCGTATATACTAAACTTCTACAATAAACTAAGGCCTTTCTGACTCCTCTTCTATAGCTTCCTTTTGCATGGCAATCACTATAGACGTAGAAGTATTATTAGCGCTTCGTATGAACTTCTTAGGTGCAGTTTTGTTCTCAACAGTGATCATTTGTATGGTACTTGGTGGTGTTGCCTAAAACAAAAAAAAAACCGCTGTAAAAACACTGAATTAAATATGAAGAATATATATAATGTAGGTTCATTATAACACATGTAATACCGTTTTGGATAAAAACCAGACTTGAATCTTTTGTCCGATGCACAAAACCACCTACTGCATCCAAAACTGTTGTGCAACCGTTACTTCCTACATCCGGTATAAATGCTGCATCCACTAGAGATTTATCAATTAGACACTTTTGTAGCAATCTTTAGGAGTGCTTTGAGTTATGAAGCATTATTTCCCATCACTCTTGTATTATGGTACCCGTCAACAATAATAGTCTTGTTATTTCTTTAATTGCGCCACAGTCTGCACTTTATTGCCTAAAAAATGATTTGTTGCATGTATGTATCAGAAATTAATTAAACAAAAGAATATATGAACATGTGAAATACATACTTATGGTAGTACCGACACATTTTCTTTGGATTGTGAATCTTGACTTGAAGAATCCTTTCGGATTGATCTAGTCGTTCTCTTAGCTCCCACAGATTTAACAGTTTCCTGTATGCATATAAAACATGGTAAATATATAAGACATGTATGTAGAATTCAAAAATCACATGGGGTGTTTTATTAATTACTTACCCTTTTTTGCATTTCCTTCCGTGAAATGCTCGCAATCAATCTTTATCAACATCTAAGAACAGTTTTTCCCGTCCACCTCCATCACACTGCTATTTATTGGATGAATTTCCACTTCCACCGGAGACACCTACAATATAAATTAAGAAATGTGTTAGGATTGAAAGGATTCTTAGTACTACTGATGATACTGCTGCTGGTTATGGTTAAGACTACTGGTTGAAGACTGAAGAAAATATACCAATTATTAGTGCTACGCTAAGAACAAAAGTTATACTGCTAGTGTTATTTTGCAAATGTTAGTATAATATGTGCTCTGAGTTAAGACTATTAGATATAAGCTAGTACTGTTGTGTTATTACTGCTTCTTAGATATGCATAAATTATTTTAGGAAAAGATTAGAATTGGATAGAAACTTATTGTAAGCCCATTAGGTCTCCTTGGTGTATAATAAGAGGTCTTAGGGTATTAGGTCAGATGTACCTGCTATCTATAGGATTAGAGCAGTTTAGTTTTAATTAAAGTTATATTAGAAATGAAATTGTTAACAACATAAAAAATGTCTTACATCTAGTGGTGTTAATTGAGTTGGCTTTGACTGTAACTGCCCCCCTTGTGTAGCCAACTGATTTTTTAGTTTAGTCATCATTCCCTTTGTCTATGACATCTTGTTGGACATACACTTGATTAATAGTTCTTACTCTTCAACTTCAACGGACTCGCACATCAATTTGACTTTTATCTAGTAACAAAATTCTTTCATTATGTCTACATGTTTGCTTTCGTGGAAAATCAAAATACCTCTTGTATGTCACAATTCCACTTCCTACTCCTCTTTGTCATAACTCCCTTTTCCTTACTAATACAAGTGTCATGTGCAATCAGTGCCTTATCTACCTGCAAAGGTTTCCTTCTTATAACTTGTCCTCATTTTCTTTTCTGCACCACCACAATATGGGAAATAGGTTATTATACGAAAACGAACATAATAAAAAAAATTACAGACAAACTTTTAAGTTTATCTCCCACTGATCTAATCCCATCATCTTGATATTCTTCGTCTTTGTTTACCCTTCCTTTCAACCACAAGGTACCAACGTGTGGGTTCTTCTCATGTTCAATTTCTTTTTTTTCAATCTTATAAACATCAAAAACAACACATGTAAGTTAAACCGATAATAAACGAATGATGCTATGATATGCAAATGAGTAAATGTTTAATCCTTACCATATTCTCTTTTCACATGTGTGTGTATCACCTCGTCCCAATGTATCGGAAAAACACACTTGGGAATGCGCCATTTTAGCTTTAGTAAGATTTCACCTTGAACACAAAATCATAAGGCGTATAGATGGTAGTAAATGCTGCTAGTAATAAAACTAATAATATGGAAACACAAAGTCAAGTGAAATAATATGACCTTAAATAAAAATGACTAATTAAAACCTTGGTATCCTCGGTGGCCGTGTAGTTGTACAAAATTGACCCAATCATCGCTTTTAAAATTAGCAAAATACTTCGCACGGGACTTCAATTATGGCTTTGAAGTGTATCTTGGTTGGGCAATATGTATGTTTGTCTCAGTTTCCTTCTAAAAATCCTTAGAAGTTAACCACTAGATGATTCATTACCAGCTTTCCTGACCTTCATCCAACATCAAAGTAATCGTCTGCAAAAAGATTAACACAATGTTGTGAATATAATTAGTTGCATATAATGTAAATTAGAGATAAAAACCTTTATGTAGTACTTCTAGGTGTCAAAAAATAGTAATGGAGTATCGTGGATTTCTTGCCATAGTTTATTTTTTGCTTCCTTGACCCACCTTCTTCTAGGATAGAATCTGCAAACCTATATGCTCAAGAACCATGTCTCCTAAAAAAACTCGAAAACAATGCTCTGTGTTTTCCTGATATCCTATTCAATGCATAGAAGGTTACACTAAGCTTTACTCCACCGGGTTTTCCATATTCCCTGCGAAACTTGCATAACCTGGTTATGCCCCTCTTAGCATAACTATTTGAATGGTTGTTTTCATCATCCTCAGTATACTCCTCTGATTCATATCCTAAATCTTCAATTTCATATTCATTTCATTACATAATAAAACCAAATTGGCAGATTATCAAAGCCTCATTTCCCATGATTTCTTTCATCCGCCATGTGGTAAAAGAAAAATAAGTAAAAGTGGTAATTAATGGTGTAAAAAGAGATGTTATTGTTCTGTTTTGGTTGTAGCCTTTTTTTTAGAGATGAAAAAGTGTTTTTGCTGAAATTAGGAAAATAAACCGTCCATATTCATATGTCATTTTAAAAATTTTGGCTGTAATTTGGCTCTAAATTTTTAAATTTTTAAAAGTTAAATTTTTTGCTGAAATTAGGAAAATAAACTGTCCATATTCATATGTGATTTTAAAAGTTAAAATTTTTGAATTATTGATAATTTGACATTGATTATTTAAATTTGGCGCTCAATTAAAGATGTAATCTTTTATCATTAAAAAGGAATGTGTGACTATGTTTATTAACAATTTAAATTTATTTTAAAAAATAAAATTTTATGACAATTAACATATTAAAAAGTGGTAATCTTACATGTTATACTCATCCATATAGTCATAATTACCAAAACATCTATCTAATACAAAATTTAAAAAATTTAAATTTAAATTAAAAATTTAGAAAATTTAGAAATACGTTACCAACATACCAAACCAAACCACCCTGTGAACACCCCTAATATGACCCATATGATGTCAAATACCCATTAATGAATGTGACTAGTGATATCCTAATGCACATGACCCATGACCCATAAGAATTATCCATAATCTACACTGGTCCCATGGCATGGTTTCCATTACAATATAAACCACTCAACCTCAATGCAGTCATGACCCTATTGTTTAGTTACCCATTGTCACCATCATTGTATTGTGTCGTAACATGACACTCTAAGCAACTACAACCCAATGTATATGACCCATATGCGCTCACTCAAGGTGAGTTCATAGCCCCACGTTTTACATGATTTGTTTTATAAGTTTTTGGGGTGAGAAACATGCACTGTTTTATAATTGGACACAAGTGGATAAGTTTTACATTATGATTACGTGTTGCCTAAGTAGCGATAACCCTAGTTGAGCCCATTATCATGAACTGTCAATTACTGGATTGTGAGCGCGAATGTTATGAATAGATCTATTGGGATTGACATCCCCGTTCGGGTGATTAGCTATCACTGGGCAAACGAACGTATACCATGTCGAACATAGGATGTTGCGGGTTAGAACATCATCACGGGCAATGTAGGCCATTTATATGGTATTCATTTATGTCGAGCTTCAGTGTCATGAGCTTAGGGCAACATAATTACATTTATATGATGTTTGCATCTGTTGCATTATCATACACTTGGAAAATCTTGTGGTCCTACAATATACGATTTATCAAACCTATGAATTCACCAACATTATTGTTGACGTTTTAAAGCAATGTTTTTCAGGAGATCAGTAAGCATAAGGTGCCAAGGATACATTGGTGATTTTGTTTTGGATGTCATGCTAAAGATATGGTTGTATTATGTTTTGGGAAACTCATGTGTTGAGAACCAATATCTTTGTAATAATAACAAGGAACAAGTTAAAGCTTCGGGCTATTTGTATCAAATATTTGTTAAATCCAATGTATTAGTTGGTCGTTCTATATATATCTTGTGTTATTGATCTGAGAAGTAACATGCCCCGGACCCTTATTCTGCTGCGACCCAATTTAGGGGTGTTACACTCTAACTCTGCAATGTCTAAAGGTAAATATGTACCAGTTTACAAGATACACAATCCAAACATGTATAGCCCTGTACCAGTCACAGGATGTGTGCTGGGACTAGCAAGTGTTACTACATGGGATGAAATTGAAAAGAAAATGGGAGACAGGAAATCAAAAACTTATGCAGATAAGGCAAAGGGGAAAAGAAAGGTGTTATGTGGAAGCTGGTCATGTTATAACATGTTTTAGATGTTAGCTTTTGTTTGTGTTTTGTTTAGCAATTAAACTTTATGGTGTCTTATGTAATGGTGAAAATCATGTACTTTTTAAAACCTTATGAAATTTGATGTATTGGTCTGTTTGGTTTATGATGTTATTGTCTGGTTTGTGTGTTATTGCAGCTTGCACATTGCATAAGCAGAGGGAGAAAAAGCCACGGTTTAATAAGCAGTTTCTATAAGCACTCTTTAAGCTACTAGCAAAAAACAATGAAGCTTAAACTTCTATATTAAACAGGAATGCATAACATTAACGAATAGGTTACTCTGGCAAGATGGTAAACCGCTTGACTTCCGTAAGGGAGGTCGCCGGTTCGATTCTTGCTAGAGTGTAACATTCTTTTTTATAAGCATTTTTTAAGCTACTAGCCAAAACAATAAAGCTTAAACTTCTATATTAAAACGAAAATGCATTACATTAACGAATAGGTTGCTCTGAAAAGATGGTAACCTGCTTGACTTCTGTAAGGGAGGTCACGGGTTTGATTCTTGCTGGGGTGTAATATCCTTTTTTATTTTCTTGTTATGAATATATTGGTTTTTTTTTTGTATTTAGTCACATACAACTAAGCATAAAGTGACCATAAGTGTTAATAAGTGTGACCATATAGTGTTTAAAGTGACGAAATGTCTATTTTGTGTGACTATTGATCATCAAATGGCCATATGAATTTGATGTTTGTGTGACCTTTTGTAATATTTAGCCACACAAAGCATGTTTGTTTTGGGTATTTAGTCACATACAACTAAGCATAAAGTGACCAAAAGTGTTAATATGTGTGATCATATGGTGTTTAATTGAAGAAATGTGTATTTTGTATGACTATTGATCATCCAATGGCCACATGAATTTGAAGTTTGTGTGACCTTTTGTAATATTTAGCCATACAAAGCTTGTTTGTTTTGGGTATTTAGTCACATACAACTAAGCATAAAGTGACCAAAAGTGTTAATA
This sequence comes from Tanacetum coccineum, assembly GCA_026074375.1. Taxonomy (NCBI): domain Eukaryota; kingdom Viridiplantae; phylum Streptophyta; class Magnoliopsida; order Asterales; family Asteraceae; genus Tanacetum; species Tanacetum coccineum. Next base: position 30,423 of record BQNB010039350.1, on the reverse strand, counting down.
AGTGTGACCATATGGTGTTTAAATTGAAGAAATGTGTATTTTGTGTGACTATTGATCATCCAATGGTCACATGAATTTTATGTTAGTGTGGCCTTTTGTAATATTTAGTCACACAAAGCATGTTTGTTTTGGGTATTTAGTCACATATAATTAAGCATAAATTAGCCAAAAGTGTTAATAAGTGTGACCATATGGTGTTTAAATTGAAGAAATATGTATTTTGTGTAACTATTGATCATCTAATGGCCACATGAATTTGATGTTTGTGTGACCTTTTGTAATATTTAGCCACACAAAGCATGTTTGTTTTGGGTAGTTAGTCACATACAACTAAGCATAGAGTGACAAAAAGTGTTAATAAGTGTGACCATATGGTGTTTAAATTGAAGAAATGTGTATTTTGTATGACTATTGATCATCAAATGGCCACATGAATATTATGATTGTGCGACAAAATGTTTATTGTGACCATATATGCCATTTGGTCACAGTGTTAGAAGTAAGTGTGACTAAACACATTAGCTTTTGGCAAGCTAACACAAACTAAACTTTAGACACACATTTTAAGTTACGTGACCATATGTAACGGAATTTGGCTACACTAAAATAATGTGTGACAAAACGTTTAGTGTGACCATCACATTGTTCAAGTGTGTGACAAATATTTGTCACTATTTATATGTATATCGTGACCAATTCTTCAAGCTTACTTGATTGGTCACACGTTCGAAATTCATATGTGATCAAACAATATTACCAGTTACTTTTAGCCACATGATGTTCGAATGTGTGGCAATACAGTTCTAATGGTCACACGATAAAAATGTTCATGTGTGACTAATTAGTAAATGGTGTCTTTTTTGGTACCTTTGGTCACATAAATAGGTGAATGTCTGGCCGTTCTATTTTGCCCATGTGTGACCAAATCCACTTTTTGTACTAGTGAATTCCAGTTTTGGCTTACGATCACAGGAGCACATGTGAGTTTCTCTTTCAATGACTCAAAAGCTTTTTGACATTCATCGTCGAATTCAAATGGAGTATCTTTTTCGAGCAGTTTAGTTATAGGTCGAGCAATTTTCGAGAAGTCTTTAATGAAACGTCGATAAAAATCGGCATGTCCGAGAAAGCTTCTAACTCCTTTGATATTAGTAGGGGGTGGAAGTTTTGAGATCACATTGATTTTTGCTTTGTCGACTTCAAGTCCTTCATTGGACACCTTGTGTCCAAGCACAATTCCTTCTTTGACCATAAAATGATATTTTTCCCAATTTAGGACGAGATGAGCGTCTTTACAACGTTGGAGCATTTTATTAAGGTTGTTTAGGCATGTGTCGAAAGAGTTTCCAAAGACTGAGAAATCGTTCATGAATACTTCGACTGATTCTTCGATCATATCGTGAAAGATTGCCAACATACACCTTTGAAATGTGGCAGGAGCATTACATAGCCCGAAAGGAAATTCGCACCTATTAGCGTATGTGATCGCAAGGACATGTGAATTGTTTGTTTTTTATTGATCATTTAGAGATCGTGGAATTTGAAAATACCTAGAAAAACAATCAAGGAAATAGAAGTATTTATTTTCTGCGAGTCTTTCTAGCATTTGATCCATAAATGGTAAAGGAAAATGATCTTTTGCGGTTGCTTCATTGAGTTTACAATAATCGATGCATACTCGCCAACCCGTAATGGTTCTGGTTGGAACAAGTTCATCATTTTCGTTGATGACAACTGTAATACCACCTTTCTTTGCTACCACAGTGTTGGGATAACCCATGGACTAATAAACAATGGATAAAATTATGCCGGTATCCAAGAGTTTCATGATTTCTTTTTTGACAACTTCCTGCATGTTCAGATTTAACCTTCTTTGTTTTTGGACAACGGGTTTCTTATCATCCAGAAGTTGTATCTTGTGTTTGGAAAATGATGGGCAAATACCAGGAATATCTGTTGTTTTCTAAGCAAAAGCTTGCTTGTGCTTTTTAAGTACAGATATGAGTTTGGTTTTCTTTTCTTTGGATAGCTGAGATGATATGATAACAGGAAGAAAGGAGGGTTCTTCCAGGAATACATATTCCAGATTATCAGGAAGGGGTTTAAGTTCGAGATCCGTAGGGGGTTCTTCGAGAGATGTTTTGATCTTATAATCAGTATTGATGGCGATTTTTTCAAATGGCGGATCATCGGTATCGGATTCAGAGTCAGAGTTTTCATCGGCAGTCATTGCCATGAATTCATCAAATTCAGCAAAGATTTCTTCTCCGAGAAGGTTCCTTCAATGGAATGCAGAATTTTACTACCTTCATTTAGAAGAGCGTCAAAATCTTCTTCTAAGATTTCATCGATGACATCGATACTAAAACAGGTATCATCGTTTGAATAGGAGTGTTTCATTGCAGAATCGATATTGAAAATCATTCGTTCAGTTCCAACTCCAAGGTTGAGTTGTTTCTGTTTAACTCGAATTACTGTGTCAGCAGTGTGAAGAAAGGGTCGTCCCAAAATAAGTGGAACTTTACTATCTTCTTCCATTTCGAGAATAACAAAATCAGCAGGAAAGGTTAATTTACCAACTTTAACGAGCATATTTTTAGCTATTCCAACAGGGTATTGGAATGATCTGTCGGCTAATCTTACGCTCATTTTAGTAGGTTTAAGATTTTCGAGAGATAATTTGGCATATAGTGAATATGGCATAAGGTTAATGCTAGCACCAAGGTCGGCTAAGGCATTGCAGGAGAAAGTTTTGTTGAAATTACATGGAATAAGAAAACTTCTAGGGTCTCCGAGTTTAGGTGGAACTTTGTTTTGGATCATTGCTGAACTTTCGTCGCTTAAGAAAGCGGCAGAAATTTGTTCGATTTTATGTTTGTTGCTTATGAGTTCCTTGAGAAATTTTCCATAATTAGGCATTCCGGCCAAGACATCGATAAGAGGTACATTGATTCGGACAACGCGGATCATATCGAGAAATTTTTCGTATTGAGCTTCCATTCTCTCTTTCCTAAGATGTTAGAGATATGGAATTTTTGGTTTGTATGGTTTGGGTAACAGAATCTCTTTGACTGATTTTGGTTGTGGTGTCGGTTCTTCATTTTCTTCATCGCTATCGAAATTGATAGGGTTTCCAGAATCGTTTTGTTGATCATTTGGATTAACTGGTGGGTTGTAAGATTTACCACTTCTTGTGAATACGACATTCACATGCTCATTTTGAGATTGTGGTGGTTGGTAGGCTTTAGAGTTATGTTCTTTTTGGGTTTGGTTGAGTGTTACTGGGAAGAGATCCAGAAGGTTTACCAGATTGCTTGTCAGCAAGTCTGTCGAACTTGGTTTCAAGGTTTTGAATTGAAGCTTGATGATTTTTTGCAACGGTTTTGAGTTGGGTTTTGAGATCCATGAATGTTTCTTTGACGAAAGCATTGGTCAATTGCTAAGATTTCATGAAATCGTTGAATTGTTTTTGAAGATCATATGGTTTATCATCGGTATTGGATTGGTAGTTGTCTCAATTGTAAATACTTCGTTCGTTTGAACGCCAATTATCGTGATTCGAGTGTCGGTCGTGGTAATCATTGTAAAAACGAGTCTTACAAAACGTTTGCATGAATTTGGCTTCTTCTTCTCGGGATACAGGTATATTATCTTCATCAAGATCGGGTGATGTTTTTTTAGCATGGGCTTGGATTTCTTTATACTGAGCATCCATTTTCAGGGTCATGGCATCCATTCGGGCCATAATTTTGTCAGTATTAGAATTACTGCTACCTTCATCGGTAAAAGCAACGGTTTTTTTAAGAGATGGTTTGGTTTTTTGATTTTTAGCCCAGTCGAGCTTTAGTAAGACCTTGTCTTCCAAAAGCTGATAAGCTTGATTTGGTGTTTTATAGAGGAAAATACCACCAGTTGCGGCATTTAGAACTTCTTGGGTTATTTTGCTTAGACCATGATAGAAGATTTTGATAATGTTGCCTTTGGACAGATTGTGACCATGACAGTTTCGAAGCATTTCCTTCATACGAAGCCAAGCGTCGGTTAGAGATTCGTTCTCGTGTTGAGAGAAAGCTTGGATTTCTCCGAGGAGTCGGTCGAAAAGAGCTGGGGGAAAGAAACGGCTAATGAAAGCGGTTCGAAGTTCATCCCATGTTTCTATAGTTTCTTCGTTGAGTTCGTCCAACCATGTTTTTGCTTCTCCAGTGAGTGATAAGGGAAACATCATTAGGCGAACGACTTCATTTTCAGTATCTCTGTATTTAAACATATCGCAGATTCTGATGAATTCGTGAATGTGTTTATGAGGATCGGTTTTGGTTCTTCCTTCAAATTGGTTTCCTTTGATAAGAGTCAAGTGGTTATCTTTGATAGCAAATTTGTTAGCAGTTTCAGGAATAGTGATTGCAGAACCAGGAGTCAGAGCGACAACATGGTCAGCAGCCCACATGGGTTCATCATTCATTGGGTAAAGTTTTTCAAGAGTAACTAGAAAGTGACGGAAGTGGTTGATGTCGAGAATTAGCAGATAGAAAATTCTCGAGTTTTTAAGTGGATTGTTTCTTTGATCGAATAGAACTCTTCTATTTCGTCGACGACGTCTTCGATTCAGAGTACATTGTTCATAATTGGAAGCACATGTATGCATCCAAAGGATAATTTGTTCGGGTTAGTTTGCCAGAAAACTGTACGGCAATTTGAAAAAGAGGGGGAGTTAAAGAGATTTTCCAGAGTTTGACTACAGAACAGCTAAGAAATCCCCAGCAACGGCGCCAAAAACTTTGATGTGTGTGTCAAAGATTTAAATTTATAAGACTGAAAATACGGTACTAATTATATGGAAACACTCGGGTAAAAGTGTATAACAACAACATATAGCAGTAAAATGCTTTTGTAGGTAAGAACCAGTGTGTCCACAGGGATTAGAGTTGGTGTTTGAATAATCAGAATAGAAAATAGAGCTTTAACAAATTTCTGAAAATAACTTTAGTTTTATCAATGTAATAAAGATGATACTCGGATAGTTGAGAATAATTTTAAGTGTTTGAAATGATTTGACTTGAAGATGGACTTTAATTTATAAAAATGATTTATAGTCAGAAACGTTTTTTACGAATTAACTTAATTAACTTAAGACTTATATTTAGTTAACTAGACCAAATGTGTCACTCAAATAATCCAGTTGTTATTATATCAAAACTTATTTTGTTTATCAATCTACGAAAGTAGATTTCTCAGCACATACGTTAAAGACCATATACAAATCTTTAAAACCACATAGATCATAACGGATCTTTTAACCTATACCGATATGATTATATAATCTAAGTTGATAAGCAAAAATAGATAAGATAAGATATAACAGGTTTGCAACATAAGCTTAAGATTAAAACGATCAAGATCATACCAAACACTTATTCATTATCGTAACTTCACCGAGTAGTCATGAGAGATTTAGCCTCTCATGGCTAAAGAGTTCATAACAAAAGCACACTTTACATAAACTTCCATTATTTCAACAACTAGGTAAGAAAACTTCTTCGTTCTTGACCATTAGATCTTTTTCTTCAAAGGAAAAGGTGTTGAGGGAGAGTATGTGTGTGTAAAATGGGATAGAATGTGAGGAATGATTGTTTTGAAGGATGCAAATTCGTCCTCAATTTATAGGCAAGATTGGGTGCAAAGTGCGGCGCACTTAGGAAAAAGTGCGGCGAACTTTGGGAGTTAATGCGATTACATTTAATGACTTTTACTGGAAGTGCGGCGCACTTGCAAATAAGTGTGGCGGTTTTGAGGAGTTAATGCAGGTGCATTTATTAGACTTTAATTCTTCAAACTTTAGGAGAATGTGCGGCGCACAATATTATAAGTGCGGCGGTTTTGGGTTTCAGGGGAAAGTGCGGCGCACAATGTAGCAAGTGCGGCGGACTTCTTGAACTTTGGCTAGAAATCTTTTCTTTTCTTGTATTCGTCTCCCAAAGTGTATAGATTCATGAGCTTGGGTCTCTAGAGTCTTCAAGTGAACCTATAAGCAATTCAAGCTTAATTAAGTACCAAAAGTTCACGAGAAATGATAGAATAAATATAATATGTGCACCATATGAAACATGTTATAATTTGGGCGTTATCAAGATGCGCAAATCCTTAAGTTGCTAGAAAGTCTACATCAGCTTGGAAGACAATATTGCCTTTGATCATGCGTAACAAAGCGGATCTAGATTGTTGAGAAATGGATGACTTAGTACAACAACTTGAAGGTGTATGAAGCCGAGATTAAAAGCCAATCAAGTTAAGCTCAAACTCTAGAATGTGGCTTTTGTTATCTCTAGATGGATACTAGACTAGTACTAAAGAAGTGCAGTGTTTAATTCCTGCTGATGATGATTTATGGCTTAGTTCAAGAGCATAAGCTGCGCTTTATCTCCGCAACCTATGGCTGTGATGTCATGGTTTCCTTTTTGTCTCAATGTTAATAGTCCCAGTTAGCAATGAAGATACTGGAGTGTAGATTGATACTGATGAGCCTTGAAGAGATGGATCCTGAAAATGGCAAGGGTGGCCATGCTTCCCATGAGGGTGTGTTAGATTCTCTGAAAGAAGAAGGAAGGAATATGAATTTCAATGGCCAAGAAATGTTGGCTTTGATAAGACCAAAGGTTGAAGTGTTACAATGCCACAAGAGAATGTCACTTCGCTAGAGAAATGGGGGCACCAAGGATCAGGGAATAGCTAATGGAGATGCTCCAAGAAGGATTATTACCAGTAGAGACTCTGCAAATGCCTTGGGTTGTTCAAGATGGGATCGGTGGTTATGATGGGAGCTATCATAGCTGAAGAAAGGACCCACAATACTTTGCTCTAATGGCCCCTTTTGTCTTCAGGTTCATCTAAGTTCATTCAAGCTCAGGTATACTAAGGGAGTCGAGGAGATAGTCAAAGATGATGTTTAGAATCTATCATCTTAGAGAGTAGAAATAATTTGATCGACCTCCGTGAAGTCCTAGAAGTAAATGCTAATCTAGGAGCATAAATCGCATATCAATTAGGCTTAAATCATTAAGATGCTTGTGAATAGTTCTTTATAAAAAAAGTATTGAAGCTGTATTGTGAGGAAGACATTGCATGTTTGTAATATGTATGGTAGGTAAGGAGATAATTCTATAACAGAGCTTAAAAATCAGTTAGCATAGGCTTTAAGAGAAAAAGATGATTTAAAACTAAAATTAGAAAAAGTTTGAATGTCAGTCATGTGTATGGAAGCAAACTAAAACTAATTAAACTAGTCAAATAGTGTTAATAACTGAAGTTCTTGGTGTTTGGTTTTGATAGTTAAAATGAATGGTATATGAATTGCTGATTGATTGTATTAATTTGAAATAAAAGTGAAGTGTTTGAAAGTGCATCTGATAGTAGTGTGAATGAGATTGAAGAGGAAAATAATCAAGTAAATGATAGGTTTAAGAAGGTTGAGGGATATCATGCAGTTCCCCCTCCTTACACTGGGAACTACATGCCCTCAAGACCTGACTTATCCTTTGCTGGATTAGATGATTCTGTCTATAAGACAAATGTGTGTGAAACTATCTCTAGTGTGCCTAGAATTGAATCAACTGCATCTAAGTCTAGTAAGGATAGTTTGGAACAACCTAAAAATGTTAGGCCTAGTGCTCCTATTATTGAAGAGTATGAGTATGATAATGATGTTGACTGTGTGTTTAGACCTTTAATTGAACAGAATAAACCTAGATATGCTAAAATCAATTTTGTTAAATCAGATGAAAATACTAGGAAATCTGTTATTGAACAAAACACATATAGGCAAGCTGAAAACCTTAGGAAAAGTCAGATTCCTAGGGTTGATAAAAAAATTAGAAAGGGCTAATGACTCAGAAACTAGGGGATGGTTTTGAGTTTAATAGGAAAGCTTGTTTTGTATGTGGAAGTCTTAACCATTTAATCAAGGACTGTAACTTTTTTGAGAATAAAATGGTTGGAAAATCTGTGTTGAATAACATGGGAAAGTTTACTGGTCAAAGGGAAGTTATACTAGTTTGGAACAATGCTTAGAGGGTGAATCACCAAAACAAATTGACTCACCCACATCCTAAAAGAAATTTTGTTCCAACAGCAGTTGCAACAAAGTCTGGATTAGTGCCAGTTAATGCTGCTAAGCAAAGTTCTCCAAGTGCAGCAACATCAATTAGTACTGCCAGGCATGTTAATACTGCTGCATCTAAACCAAGAGTGAATGCTGCATCACCCATAAAATATTCTTATTTTAAAGCACATTCACCATTGAGAAGGCCTTTTAACTAAAAATCAGCAGTTAAACCAGTAGTGTTTTAATGAACAGTTTTATATCTGCTAAGTTTTATATGTAATATGCTGGACAGAAAGTATTAGATTAGTATGCTGAGGGAAAAAGGGTAAAAAGTGGGGGGAGTGGTGTAAGTGACTTCAGCAATGCTAGATTTGGAGACCTAATAAGAAAAATAATGATTACCCCCCCCTCCGCCCCCCGCCCGCCCATATCTCCAAAGACAGTGGATCATACATGCCTAAAAGATTTGACTATGTTGATCCTCAACGCAGACTCAAGTCAGTGATGGCTTAGGTCCCTAAGAGAAACTAATTCTCTTATTTTGAGTGCAGGGTAATCCACAATATGCTTTACAGGATCGAGGGATTTTTGACAGTGGGTGCTCTAGGCATATGACTGGGAACAAGTCCTACCTAACAGATTATAAAGACATTGATGGAGGATTTGTTGCATTTGCTGGAAGTCCTAAAGGAGGTAAAATCACTAGTAAAGGTAAAATTAGGACTAGGAAATTAGACTTTGAAGATGTATACTTTGTAAAGGAACTTAAGTTTAATCTTTTCTCTGTCTCACAAATGTGTGACAAGAAAAATAGTATTCTTTTCATTGAGACTGAATGTCTTGTTCTATCTCCTGACTTTAAGCTACTTGATGAAAGTCAAGTCTTGCTTAAAGTTCCCAGACAGAACAACATGTACAGTTTTGATCTAAAGAATGTTGTTCCTTCAGGAGGTTTGACTGGTTTATTTGTGTCACAAGGCAATAACTTGAGAGTCTTGAATTTATGAGCCATATGAGGCCTATTGGAATATAAACTTTAAAACTATGAACCAATTGTGAGGGCGAAAACCTGTTAGAGGTTCTGCCTTCAAAGGCTTGTTTTGAAAGTGTGACATGTATTTTAGTTGCTTGTCAGAAGGGAAAGCAACACAAAGCCTCTAGTAAGACCAAGCTTGTGAGCACTATCAGCCATCCCTTACAAATGTTACATATGGACTTATTTAGGCCAACATTTGTAAGGAGTATCAATCACAAGATATATTGCCTTGTTGTCATTGATGACTATAGTAGGTTTAGATGATGTTATTGAGAAGTAATATATTCTAATTTTTATATAGTATATCCCCACAACAAAAGAGACCCTTCTCAAAATAATAAGATTATGTTGTGTTAAACTTTGGTTTTTTCCTCAGTGTAAACTTTTGGCCACTAAGGATGAGACTAGTAGGATTCTTAAAACTTTTATAACTGGCATAGAAAACCAAATAAATCATAAGGTTAAAATCATCAGATGTGACAATGGAACTGATTTTAAAAATAATGACATGAATCAGTTCTGTGGGATAAAAGGGATTAAGAGGGAGTTTAGGTGTTGCAGACTCACAAGACAAAATGGAGTTGTTGAAGAAGTGAATATCGGTAACTTAATAGAGGCAGCTAGGACTATACTAGCAGATTCGTTATTACCTACTACATTTTGGGATGAAGCAGTTAATACTGCTTGTTATGTTCAGAATAGGGTTCTAGTAACCAAGCCTAACAACAAGACACCTTATGAACTATTACTTGGTATACCACCTAGTATAAGCTTTATGACACCTTTTAGGTGTCATGTGCTAATGCTTAATAGTCCTTAGATCCCTAAGGCAAACTTTGTGATGGGAAAGGCTGATGAGGGGTTCTTGTTGGATACTTATAAATAGCAAGGAATTTTAGGGGATTTAACACTAGGAAACTGTAGAAAAGGTAGAGGAGAATCATACACATAAACTTGTCTTGAAAAACTCAAACACTAGTACAGGAGTGTGAGTCCAGGAATGGCTCTTTGATATTGATTCACTGACAAAATCTATGAATTATGAGCCAGTTACTGCAGGAAATCAAACTAATGGTGATGCAGGTATAGAGACAAATGTTAATGCAGGGCAATCTAGACAGGAGAAAGCATCTGATCATGACATACATTATGCTACCACTCATGTCGTTTCTATTCTCCACTCTCTTCAAGTAACTTTAGGCAGCATAGATGATCAAGGATGTGATGATGGATACCGACGAATGTAGTATTGATGATGTAAGTCAAAGAAATGGTCAAGAAAAGGAAGGAAGAACTTCAAACAAAGAATATGACCAGCATGTGCAAGATTTCAGAGCTGAATTGGATAATTTGCTTGTTCAACAGAAAGAAGGTTATGCTAACAGTACTAACAGAGATAGTACTGCTAGTCCATCTGTTAGTACTGTTGGGCCAAGTATTAATACTGCCAGTGAAAATATTAATACTGGTAGTCCAAATATTAATACTGCTAGTCCTATTCCTAATGATTCAAGTATGCAATCTTTGGAAAACATTGGCATATTTGATGATGCCTAGAATTTTTGGTAATGCTTATGATGATGAAGATGTGGGTGCAGATGCTGACCTAAACAACTTGGAAACAACCATGAATGTCAGTCCTATTCCCACAACCAGAATTGACAAGGATCATCCTAAAGACCAGATCATTGGAGACTTTAATTCAGCTATTCAAACAAGGAGAATGACCAAGATTTCTGATGAACATGCTATGGTATGTTACATTAATAAGCAGAGGAGAACAAATCACAAAGATTATCAGAACTGCTTATTTGCCTGTTTTCTCTCTCAAATGGAACCCAAGAAAGTGATTCAAGCTCTGGAAGATCCAAGTTGGATAGAAGCAATGCAAGAGGAGCTTCTACAATTTCAACTTCAGAAGGTTTGGACACTGGTTAATCTACCTAATGGCAAGAGGGCCATTGGAACAAAATGGGTCTTTAGAAACAAAAAGGATAAGAGAGGCATTGTAGTAAGAAACAAGGCAAGACTGGTTGCACAAGGTTATACCCAAGAAGAAGGAATTGATTATGATAAGGTTTTTGCTCCTGTTGCTAGGATAGAAGCAATCAGGTTATTTTTGGCCTATGCATCATTTATGGGGTTTATTATGTACCAGATGGATGTAAAGAGTACCTTCTTATATGGTACTATTGAAGAGGAGGTTTATGTGTGTCAACCTCTTGGTTTTAAAGATCCACAGTTCCCTGAAAAAGTCATTCACATTTTATGTTTCTAGATTTTGGGACCTGCCTTTGAAAAACTCTGATTTGAAATGAATGATAACATATCTTTTGAATAAACGTCTCTTTTAGGTCGTTTTCTATGATTATGATTGTTGTATCCATGAAGTAATACCCCAGATTAGCTTTCGCTGGGTATAAGATAGAAAAAGCTTTATATGGTCTACATCAAGCTCCTAGAGCCTGGTATGAGACCTTGTCTACCTACTTATTTGAAAATAGATTTAGAAGAGGCACTATAGATAAGACTTTGTTCATCAAGAAGGACAAAGGTGATATCTTGTTAGTACAGGTGTATGTTGATGATATCATCTTTGGGTCAACTAAGAAGTCCCTATTTGATGAGTTTGAAGGTTTGATGCACAAGAGATTCCAGATGAGTTCTATGGGGGAACTCACTTTCTTCTTAGGGTTACAAGTACAACAAAAGAAGGATAGAATCTTCATTAGCCAAGACAAATATGTAGCTGATATATTAAAGAAGTTTGATTTTTCCACTATAAAGACAACAATCACTCCCATGGAACCTAACAAGGCATTGATCAAGGATGAAGAAGGCTTGTGTGTTGCTGATAGTGTGGATGTTCATTTATACAGATCAATGATTGGATCATTGATGTACTTAACAGCTTCTAGGCCAGACATAATGTTTGCTGTTTGTGCTTGTGCAAGGTTCCAAGTTACTCCTAAAATGTCACATCTTTATGCTGTACAAAGGATCTTTAGATACTTAAAAGGTCAACCTAAATTAGGCCTTTGGTATCCTAGAGATTCACCATTTGACTTGGAAGCTTTTTCTGATAGTGATTATGCTGGAGCTAGCCTTGACAGGAAATCCACAACAGGAGGTTGTTAATTTCTTGGCAAGAGGTTGATTTCATGGCAATGTAAGAAGCAGACTATAGTTGCAAATTCTACTACTGAAGCAGAGTATGTTGCTGCTGCTAATTGCTGTGGACAGGTGCTATGGATCCAAAATTAAATGCTTGATTATGGGTTCAACTTCATGAACACCAAGATTTTCATTGATAATGAAAGCACCATTTGTATTGTGAAGAATCCAGTGTTTCACTCTAAAACCAAGCATATAGAGATTAGGCACCATTTCATCAGAGATTGTTATGAGAAGAAGTTGATTCAAGTGATTAAGATTCATACAGATCACAATGTTACAGATCTTCTTACAAAGGCTTTTGATGTTAGCAGGTTTAACTTTCTAATTGCTAGCATTGGATTACTTAATCTCTGAAGTATTGTTTGAGTAATGAGATTGTTTGAGGGGAGGTTAATGTATTTGGATAATAGTTCTTAACTTTTATTCATGGGTTATGCATAAATATAGATCCTCATGAATTCTCACATGTCTATCTAGTCTTTTCTAGTGTGATTATGTTGAATAGAGGCATGTTGTTGTATAATTATTGAAGACAGAGTTAATACTATTAGATATCTCTTACTACTACTAGGCAGAAAATGAGTACTGCCAGGCAAAAGTTAGTACTGCTGAGCCAAAGTTAGTACTGGTGGGATATCATTAGAGCCAAAGTTACAACTGCTGAGCAAATTCTTAACCTCTGAAGCATTATTTGAGGGGATGTCAATTAAGAATGAATGAAAGTGATTAATACATCATGTAGATATGGATGAAGGGTCAGGACAACCCACTGATCCCCAACCCACATCCATATTTACTTAACTCTACAATAAAGAAACCAATCATTGTTCCATCATCATATCAACCTAAAAAGACCCACAAACCTAGGAAAGCCATAAGGACCACTAAGATATCTTAGTCTAGTGGACTATTAAATCTTGTTGCATATGAGACTATCTATAAGGAGTGGGAAGACAGAATGGAAAGGGCTATCACTACTGCTTTTAGCTTAGATGTAAAGCAAGACAGTGGTAACATAAAATAGGAAATATCTCCGCGCAAGACTGACCCACTTGACTAGCTAAGTCCGTTCGAGTCTCACACAAGGTCATGTCATCCTCACATACACATGCCTTACCACAATTCATATCACATAGCAATAGCACATAGCAATCATATAGTTCGACACTTAAAAACACATATCACGGTTCATAATTCAAAAACAGTTTTGCATCATTTCCATCCCAAAATATAAGTAAAAAGTGGGACTGTAAAACTCACCTGATGCAAAGCAAATTCCAATTCCTTCACTTAATCTTGCAAAGAATCTAAACAAAACAATACACACATATGTTACCATCGATTAGGTCACACACCCAAGTCGATGTAACAATCACAACGATGGATACTCTATATCCTATCTTGATTCAACTCTTCTATATACTCCTCATACTTGCTAACCTCAAATTACCTCACAAACTTTACTTCTCAACTTTCTGCTTTTTACTCAGTTTTTATAGTCACAAGATGACTTTAAATAAAATACTTAAACACCTAATTGGTTCTTCTCCTCACATCCCATAGCTCCCCAATGAGTTGTGAGCTTCTACGATTTTTGGATAAAAATAATAGTGAGTGTAACCATTTTATAAAAATTCAACATCACAAAGTGTCCAGAATTTGACCTGATTCGACCTTCAAAAAGTTTAGCTTGAGCAGACCCATTTAAACACTTAGAAAAATTCTAGAAAATCATAAACATCATCAAATTGCTACAGTAGCAAGACCATTAATTAAAAAGACGTTTTGATATGGTTTTTGATCTCACAAACACAACTCAGAATCTGCCCCAAAAACTCTGTTTTGACAACGAATCTTGTTTGATTAATTTGACTAACCTCCACTCACTTTTAATTCATGAAACCACTTGGGTTGGAAAGTAGACTCTTTGTAGTTAATTTTAGGCTTAAGAAAATCAATAAAAGCTATCAGTATGACTGAGATATGGCTCTCACAAGATGACCTAAAATTCTGCCTAGATTTCTATTCCGAATTTAGCATAATTAACCCTAATTAACTTACCCATAACCCTAATTATTAACCCTAAAATGATTTTTGATGATCAAAACCTCTTAATTACAGATTATTTACAATAACCTAATCCATCTTTAATGATTGTTACGTTAAATAAAATCAATTGAATTGAAAAAGGATTTAGAAAACATTACCTTAACTCTTGAAAATCAAAACCCTAAAATTTTTAGGTTTCCCTTTGTTCTTTGTGTTGTTCGACTGGCCAAGGAGAGATGAAAGGAGAAAAAAAGTGATTCTTTTGATTAAGTTATAATTTGTATTTATAAGCTTAGGAAAAGATAATTGCCAAAAATAAGTTGTAATAAATTGGGATTCTTTCCCTTTTTTTCTTCCCTTGTTCGGCCGATCCACACAACCACCCTTTTAATTATATATATATATTTTTATTTATTATACATTTACTTTAATTCTAAGTAAAAACCTTTAATTATTTTGCTAAACCTTGAATTTTCTAACTAGTTTTCAAACTAACCTTCGATTCTAACTATTTCTAAAAATAGAAAGCACTCTAAAATCTATAAAATACTAAACTAATATATATAATATGAATTACATATACATAGTACGTACACAGAATATTACGTACACGACATTTGAAACTACGCAAAGCTTTCAAATGATTTCATTTCCACAAGTACCATGATTCATCACTCATGTACTTCCATCTCATACACATATAAAATACATAAAACACATAATGACACACATAAACTGAATTATACAGGCTTTAACTAACCTGCTAAAATCTCAGTTGTCACAGTATCCCCTCCTTTAGGAAATCTCGTCCCGAGATTTAACCATTAGTCTCGACATTAGCATTCTCAAACAACTGGGGATACTTAGCCTTCATATGATCCTCACGTTCCCAAGTAAACTCTGGTCCACGCTTGGAATTCCACCGCACTTTCATGATAGGTATTTTACTACGCTTAAGAGTTTTGACCTCACGGTCCATAATCTCTAAAGGCTCTTCTATAAAACATAAGGTCTTATCTACCTTAATCTCATCCAACGGCACATGCAAATTTGCATCAGCTACTACATTTGCTTTACCAGGATGGTACTTAATCTCACATTCATAATCACTAAACAGCTCTAACCATCTCCTTTGACGCATATTCAACTCCTTCTGATCGAATACGTGTTTAAGGCTCTTATGATCTGTATAGATAACACTCTTTGTTCCGTACAAATAATGCCTCCAAATCTTTAGCGCAAACACCACCGTGCCTAACTCTAAGTCGTGAGTCGTGTAGGTCTTCTCGTGGATCTTCAATTGTCTTGATGCATAGGCGATTACCTTATCCCTTTGCATAAGAACACATCCCAATCCTTAGTTTGACGCATCACAATAAACCACAAAATCTTCTACTCCATCCAGTAACGACAATATTGGTGCATTACACAAATTGTCCTTCAACGTTTGAAAAGCTTCCTCCTGCTTCTCACCCCGCTCATACTTCTGATTCTTCTGAGTCAACGAAGTAAGAGGATTAGCAATCTTAGAAAAATTCTCAATGAAGTGTCTATAATATCCAGCCAATCCCAGAAATGATCTTACTTCAGATGGTGTCGTAAGGGCTTTCCAACTTTTCACCGCCTTAATCTTACTTGGGTCCACGTGAATACCGTCGTGATTTACCACGTGTCCAAGAAAATGTACCTCTTGCAACCAGAACTCGCACTTGGAGAACTTCGCATACGGCTTCTCCTTCCTTAGCAAATCCAACATCAATCTCAAATGATTTTCATGATCCTCCTTCATCTTTGAGTATATAAAGACATCGTCAATAAACACTATGACGAACTTATCCAGGTACGGTTTGCACACTCGGTTCATCAAGTCCATGAAAACTGCGGGTGCATTTGTTAATCCAAATGGCATAACCGTAAACTTAAAATGCCCATATCGTGTTTTGAATGCGGTCTTTGAGATATCATCATCATGCACTCTCAGCTGATGATAATCAAATCGAAGGTCTATTTTAGAGAAGTAGCACTCTTCTTGAAATTGGTCAAATAAATCGTTGATCCTAGGGAGTGGATAACGATTCTTGATGGTCAACTTGTTCAGTTCATGATAGTCTATGCACATGCGAAACGATCCATCCTTCTTTTTGACAAACAAAACTGGCGCTTCCCATGGTGAGTGACTTGGCCGAATAAATCCCTTGTCTTGTAACTCTTGAAGTTGCTCTGACAGTTCTTGCATCTCCAAAGGTGATAGTTGATATGGCGACTTTGCTACGGGCATCGCTCCAGGAATCAACTCTATACGAAACTCTACTTGTTGTTGTGGTGGTAATCCTGACAAGTCATCCGGAAATACGTCCTCGAAATCACGTACGATAGGAATATCTCTTAACTTCGGTTCATTCGCCTCTGTGCTCATTAACGTCTTTGTCTTTCCGACATTACGTTCTCCTTGAACACAGAGTACTTTACCTTCTTCTACATGTATCCTAACTATCTTCTCGTGACACACGATCACAGCCTTTTGGTTTGACAACCAATCCATTCCTACTATCACATCAAAACTTCCTTGTCCTAATGGTATCAAGTCTATAGGAAATATAAAATCTCCTAGCTCTAGTCTACAACCGTGGAAAATTCTATCAACTTCTTCCTTCTTACCATTAGCTACTTCTATCACATACCCAGGGTTTGCAATACTAGGTTTCTCATTTAATAGGGGCGCAAATTTAGTGGATATAAAACTAAAATCAGCACCAGAATCAAAAAGCACAGTAGCGTAGAGATTGTTTAAGGAATACGTACCTATTACTATATTAGGATCCTGAAGAGCATCAACAACATTCACATTGAAAGCCCTTTCCTTAGCTTGGTTCTCATTGCCTCGGGTGTTCCTATTCCCTTCCAACGCTAGCTGATTTCTAGATTGATTACGTCATCGGTTCCACTTAGGACAATTTGGACGTAAGTGATCCAAACTTCCACACTCATAACGAGCTCTCTGCCCATCTCTTGGCCTAACTGATCGTATCGGCTCTGCATGCCTAACCGGTGTTCTACAGTCTTTGGCCAAGTGACCCGGCCTTTGGCAATTGTAGCACACTATGCATGGTCCTTTTTCAGCATGAAAACCCTTACACCTAGCGCACTTTACCAATGTCTTCCATCGTTAAGCTCATGGGTTGATTACTAGCCGTAGACTCAAGGTCTGAATCGTTAACATCATCAGTCAACCAACCGTTCATATTGCCCTCTTATGGCGGTAATGGGTAAGGTGCAAACTTGTTCCTTTGGTCTTCCATTTGGAGTTGTGGAAGATCCACGAATCCATATTTATTGTAAGGAGGGTGCTCACTCGGCTCTTCTTCTTCTTCATCCGAGGTGTGGTATTCTTGGAACCTAGAAACATTCCTTCCTTGTCGATCCTTCTTCTCCGAATCACTCCAATCGTTTGGTCACCTACTTTCTTCATAGTCATACTCTCTTCCACTTTACACGGATATAAGTCGATGGGTATACGACACTTACGGTTTGTACGCCATATCTTACAACCAGAAATTGGGTCGATATAACGTTTAATCCCAGTTGAACGCATGATTCCCAACGAACGTACGCTGTTGAGGGAGACATACTCTATAATACAGGAGAGTATAAGTTCATCAGATACATTGGTCACATTCGTTACGAAGAAAATTAATACTAGCACACGAGCACACACACACACCACCCACACACACACACACACCCCCCACACAACAAAAAAAAAAATAACAATCTAAATCAACCACCTCACAAAATACAAATACTATTCCCAATTCCCAACCAACAAAAAACACCCCAACACAACACCCACCTTCCCCCCCTCCCAACTAACAACCCATACACACATCATTAACACTAACACTACAATTCCCAACCCCAATAAACAAACAACATTTCACTACTCCCACAAATACCCCACCCCCCTTCCTCCCACTCACTCCAATACACCACAAATCAACACCACCCCCCCTCTAACCCCCAACTCTACCTCACCCATCCAAACACACCACAACCTCACCCCTCTTAACTTCCCACTCCACAACAACAACACAACAAACAACATCCATCACTCCCCCCCCCATCCCTAACCCCTAATCCAACCACCAAAATAAACAACCAATACACCTCATTACAGCCTTATTTTCCAACTAACTCCTTATTCTACTCTTCACACTTTTTTCTCATCTTAAAATTATTCAAACCCCTACACACATAATTTTTTTAGCTTAACGTTTAATAACAACTTAATACACCTCTACACACAAACACAACAAAACTCCCAAAAAATCAAATTCAAAACACACACCCCAAACACACAACCAACACACATTTTATTCACTAACCACCTTCCACCAACACACACTCCATACATAACCACTATACTATCAAATACCTTGTTTCTCACACTAAATTTCATTCAACAACTCACAAACACAATCTTACCACCCAACCAACCCACTCCCACCCCCATCCCACCACACTAACTTCCCACCCCCCCCCACACCCTTACAACCAACACCCCTAAAATCCACAAACCCACCCCCCCACACCTACCCCTATTCCATACCCCACCCATATCCCCCTCCCCAAAAACAACAAACACAAACCAATCCCCTCCACACCCCCCCCCAAAACACCCCACATAACCCACTCACTTACCCCCCTTACCATACACCCACCCATCATTCACCACTCACACACAAATCAACCCCACAAACACACACCACCACAAATCCCCACCCCAACCCACCCCCCCAAACAACACCCAAACATCACAAAACACTAAAAACACTACCCCCCCTCATCCCACCCACCCCCACCAACCCCCACACCAATTAACAACCAAACCCACCCCACTCACCCCATCTAATATCTCAAACATCAAAAATTCACCCCCACACTATCTATACCCCCCAAAACACCCCAACCCCCACCCCATATAACACTTCCACATCCATCAACTCACCCCTAAACTCAATCTCTCCACAAACCCCCCCACACTCCAACACCCCCCCAACACTCCCACACCCCCACCATCCCCAATCAACATACTCCCTCCAACCAACCCCATCTAAAATCACACTTAAAATCACCCCCCCTCCACCTCCAAACCCATCCCCCACCCTAAATCCCCCTCCAAAATAATCAACCAATCCACCCACCCACCCCAAAACCAACATCCTCCCCAATTTAACTCACCAACTTCACACATACTAACCAAAACTTCAACTTCCACCACCCCTCCACATACATCCATCTAACATCACACTCCCTATCCACCAAATCCCATCATACAAAACCCCCTAAATCCACCAACCCCCACAACCCAACCCCACCCAACAAAAACCCAACCACCTCAAAAATCTTCACCCACCCCCACAAAAAACAATAAACAAACCCCAAACACCACCCACCAACATCAATAACCTAACCAAAAACACCCAATCCAATACCACCTTCAAACTCACCCCAACCCAACCCACCAATCCCCACCCCCCCACCCCAAGAAATTAAACACAAATAACAAATATAATAACACAACTCTTCCCCTTTATATTTCTTCCCCACCTATCAAAAATCAAACTAACATCAAATATAAACAATTCAAACTTCCCTCACCAACCACCAATAATACCACCACAAATTTCAAACAAACCCAAAAAAAACCCATAAATTCCTCACCCCCCACCACCCCAAAACCTTAAAAACAAAAAAAACAATAACAACAAACAAAAAACAAACCAAAAAATTCTCCTACCCCCCCAAAAAAAATAAAACACAACCCAAAACAAAACACACCAATAAAACAACCACCCCAACTCAACCACACACAAAGAAAGTCTCACCAACTCCATACTACTACCCACAAACCCCCACATCACAAAACAAAAATAAAAATTCAAAACCACCCCAACTACTACCCCTCCAAAACCATAACCCTACAAATCGCCCCACCTCTCCTCGAAACCATAGAAAGACCAAACCCCCTATCAACTGTGTAAAGTAACATCACAATACCAACCAACACATGCACTCCAGACAAAACCCACCAAACACCCCCCACAATCCACACAACACACATACCAAACCCTTCAAAGAAACACGCCATCACACTCACACCAAATAAACCCAATCTTTACCAAAGGTTTACCTACCTCTCTCCTAACTATGTCATAATTTACCGCATCTAATAAGACCTTAACAATAACCTACACCCCATTAATATATCCCTCACTTCTAACTCTTATAATTCCAACCACCCATATACTAAAAATAATTACAACACTCAATAATCATAAATACACACTTCAACCCACCTATTAAATACAAATCTCACAAATCCTAATCCCATAAATCTTAACCCTACCAAACAATTGAAATAATCATAAAACCCAAAATCTTCCTTCATGCTCTCTCCTTCCTTAATTTCAATACCTAATTAACTCCCTAACTTCTGTTTAAATCCCCCAACAAATATCCAAAATCTTAATAAACCCCACTTAACATATTACCAACACCCATCCTTAAACACTTATACCCACCCCTCAATAGTGAAATCACTTCAACCTTATAACCCCCAACCCTCACATTCTAACCACTTACCTTGTAGTTCATCTACATACACACCTGTCTAGAGATCGACTTTCTAAAAACACCATACCCAACATCTTGTACCATTTCACCATCATATCATATCCCAGCGTGTTACTCCGCATTTACGCATCAAAAATATATAATGTAATGTGTGTCTATTAAAATACTTCTCCCTATATCAACCCACCCTCCAATTCCAATCAATACTCCCTCTGAGATCTTACTCCTGTTCTCTTTACCTGAGCCATACCACCTTCTAACACCTCCTAACTTGTCAGAACTGATGATGTGTCCAAATACCTGTCAATCTCTCCCTGACTGAATTTTAGCTAACCTCCGTCATATAAAAAACTAAATATTTGTTGTCTTAGTATACACAACATTCCCCTTAAACACTTTTAAACTCCCCTCCTGTGATCCACCCCTTTCTGTATCAATTACCCAATTATACATAAGGTGTCCTCGCCGCACAATCTCCACATTATCATATCAGTCCAACCAAACATTCCTAATGCTGTCCTCCATCAGTACTCTACATGACCTCATATGTGTTTCCACAATAAATTCTACTGAAATCAGACCCCCTATGACTCTCTATCGATCACACCTATGTACTGTTGTATCATACACCCATCCAATAATAATTCCCAAAACATTCATCACTACACCGATGTCTCTTTAAAATCTACCAACTCTTATTCCCTCACGATATCCCTTCCATTTGACTACCTCGATCCTCCCTACAATAGTGTGTCCGCAATCCTCACCAGTCGCCTATATGTTAATTCTACTACTCCTGTAAAATCACTCAATCACTTATGTGTATCCTGCTCCCTATCCATACCGCCCTCATCTTCTAACAAATGTGAAAAAACCCCTTGTGTGTGTAACATCTCTCTACCCCCATAAATTCCCACAATTATTGTTGATATAATTCTACCACTTGTCTTCATACCTATTCCTCTCCACTAAAATCCCCCCTCTACATTATAAGTCTGTCCCCTCTTACCCATAATAACAATCTTTTCTCACACTCTTTCCACAACCTAACACTCCACTATTCATTATGTAAATTCTACCACACCACTTACCTGCACCTAAACACTACCAACAACATGTTGTTAATCCATTATCTTTGTTAAGTCCTACCCCTTATCCCCCCTCATTTGCCATGTCACACCCCACACCGGTCTCACTGACATCCAAATCTTTCCAACCATAACCACCCAACCTAACTTCATCCCCTCTCTTACTTCCCACCTCCAGACTCGCTCCCTACCATGTCACCAACTTGCCCCCAACCACCCTTCTTCTCTCTGTATACCCCGTCTCTTCCATCATCTTCGTTAATAAACCACTTCCAAGACAACCTCTCTTCTACTAATAGTGTGTCTCCCCACCCCACCTGAGTCCTGAATCCCCCAACGGCATAATACTATATAACTTCTACTTCCCTTTAATGTTAAGACTCTCAACCAACACCTACTGTGTAATACACTCAGTATGTGCTTAAATCAGCCCTTAACACCTCTCTCCAAAACTATGATTAAAATCTCATCATCATCCAAATATGTACAAAAACACAAAAAATCAAAGTCCTCTGAACTCCACTTAAATCCACACAATTGCTATGTATTAATTAAAATATAAGCAATCACTACCCAGACCAAAACCACTCCCAGTGCCTCACTTATCCACCCCCACACGTCAACCCCTGCATCATATAATCAAACCCACCTTAAAACCACCCACTCAATCAACGCACTATAATAAAGTCCTAAATCACCACAGAATATCCTGATTCGTTAAGATTCTAATTAATATCCAAAAATGTCAATGTGTTTTGTTCACAATATCAGTTAAGAACATAAACTAAGTAACCCCGACTATCCACTATACTGAGTGTCAATACTAATCCACACACGTCATGACACTTACCACATCCCTTAAGTTATTCTGTACGCTCTGTCCACAGAGTCCTCCTTCCCACTCGTATAAGACCCCACCTATCTTATCCCCCTTGACACAAACTCTATAGTCCACCCTAAAAGTGATTTTTCACATTAATGATCCAGCCTGTGTGTGCCCACAAGAAATCATCATAAACCACAAAAGGACCCTCCCCACCTTATATTAATCACACTGTACAAGATAACCACCCCTTACTCACAGTGTCTCTCACAGTATCATGTTATGAACAGTGACATGTCACAACAGTCCAAACTCATATAACTGCTCCATAATGTCTCCCTCCCCACCCTCATCACCCAAGTCACTTAAAGACCATCCTATAGAGACAAGATCCCACTGCCCATCCACACATTCTTAACATCCCTTATACCCCCGCTCACTCCCATTCTGATCATAGTATACATTATTCTCTCCTAATCCGTGTCGCTGTGTATGCGTCTACAATCGAACGCCTCTTAGTGTGTCTACACACACTGCCCTGATCTTAACCTCACCACCAATAGTCCAGACCCCCAACATTGTAAACTCTATCTCTCTGATGACTATGTACCACCCCTCTCTACCTATAACCCACTCCGCGTCACCACTGCATATCAGCTAAATCATCCCTATCCAATATGTCCTTGCATACACTAATCAAAACTACCTCGTACACCTCCCGCACCCACCACACCTCAACCAACCTGTGCCAACATGTATCAAACCACATAATCTAACACATGTCCTATAAATAACTAAAAACTAGTATGATACTAAACATTCGACATCTGACTTCATGACACATCAATCCACACTAATCGCACAAATGATAACTCTCTCCTATCTGTAATGTGAATAGTGCACACTTAAATCAAGTGAATCATAACTGTACACACGCAATGTAGCTATGTAGAATGATACAAGTATGTTTAAAACTCCCCACCACCACCCTAAACCCAAACCCAAAAAACCAAAGTGCATCCCAATGCTAACCGTATTCTCTACCAATGACCATGTATTAAGATGCAACCAAACATACAACACACAACTGATCACAACCATCACAACCAAACTCCACTCCAACCAACTCACCATTTAATTCTACCCCTCGAATGCACCACCCCACCCCCTTCCCAATACCACCCCCACTACAATTCACAACCAAAACACAAACCACACTCACAAATCATACCCCTCCCTACCCCAATCAGCTCCCACTACCACCCTCCATCCCCACCCCAGGTCTAACCCACCCTCCACTAATACACAACCACTTCCATCCAACCAACCTCCAATCATGCTGAACTCTCTCACAACCTTGTCTTATCCAACCGCAAAGAAACCTACTACAAGTCATACCATAACTCTCAACCAACTCACTATACCCCACAGAAGACGCTCATAGGGTGTCACATGTTCGCACTGTCACTCAAGTCATAAGATAACCCCCCTACTCAACCTAAATCACCATGTGCCACACATCGCTCCCACTTTAAATCTGATCTCCCATTCACGTCCTCGACTATAGTCAGTAATACCACCCCCCCATTTCATTCAAAAACCTCATAAGGTGTCAACCACCCCATGTGTTGTCTCCATCATGCCCCCCCACTCTCCTCTAATCATCTCAACCCACTCAGTATCTTAACTCTCATACCATGACACCCCACTCTAGAACCTAAGATACCCCAGTAATGAGATGCCTAATCATGACTACATATCTCCCCACCCTCACTTACTCTACACAATCCCTGTGTCTACAGAATAAAGATTCTCCCATAAACACTATCTTAGACCTACCTACACAAATCCAATAGAGATCCATCTGAAAGTTTCAACATGAAACTCCCCCACTACTGAAGAACTGTAAAGTAACTATAGTATGTCAAACCTCACACCTCTACGATCATCAATACACCATACAGTCTTGAAGTAACAAAAACTAATCACCTATACCTACTGTCACGCAAGTCCCCACCCCAACACCTCCTCACACATCACCTCCAGTGAGCTGTCTACCAATCCCCCAACATAATCATTCCAAAACTCACTCACATACTGCCTCTCCAACAGTGTCTAATGTGACTATAACCACGATAGTACTAAAAAAACAAGAGTCAACTACTCACATACATGAAGGAGTGGACTTCTCTTCTAAAACTCAACAGAACTCAAAAGTATAATTAATATAGTCCTCGACCACCTATCAAGTATAAAGACTGTAAAACAGTTCAATGTCTGTATCTGTAACATAAAATCACTCGCTACTATACTCTCGCTACACCAAAATAAAGCTATCACCGCAAACCACACTCCCAACTCCCTAACCATCTCTGTGTGTCTCACGTACACATAGAATCGCCATAAATATTACTGTATAATCCCACATATCTCTCTGTGCCCCAATTGTACAGAAGCCAGCGTCCCTCACCCGCATCCCTGAAAAGTAAGAGATACCCCTCGCACTACTCTACAACACCTTGCAAATTGTATAATCATGTTCGCCAACAGTGAATCAATAATCGTCTCAAGAGATCCAACATCTAAATCATTATGAGAAACCCGCGCTCTAAGTCTAATCTCTCAAAGTATACATTATACCCCAACCTTAAACCATATGTTTTATACACAATATTATCTGATTAGACCTATTCTCTATCTGCATGAAACATCTAACCTTATTTAGATAGTGAGTGTTAAAGCCCTCAGTATTGCCTCTCTACAAGTAGAACAGATAGTGAATACAGCTGATTGCTAATGAGATAAACTTACTACACACTTGATAGATGATACGACCAGGTCCTCAGATCTTGATGTTATGAAGCATATGAATCACACACATGTCACGTGCTGTGAATATATAAAGTTTCTTCTCTCTTCTTACTGTGAGCATGTGTGGCGGTTTGAACAAAAAAATACAAGGGGTATGATAGGTTGTGTGGTGTTTTCAGCTTTACAATAAGATCTTTAGATAATGTCCAATGCTCTACTGATTCTCTACACTCGTGTAGAGATACTGTCTCTAAAGTCCCGTGATTTTGATCTGTGACGTTTTTCTTCGCAGAATAAATCGGGAGCACCCGCTTTGTTGTTGGTGATGATGAAATATATATAGTTGAGTTTTATCTGTTGATTGATGTGTAGGTATAGTATGTTACCAATATATTATCCATATTCGCTACACGATAAGTTGTTTCAAGTGATAAAACCTAAAGCTAATTTGGCGGGTAAACCGAGTGTGTTGCTCCATAATCTAGACCGATTAGAATCTATAACATGGAACTTTAAAGATGACTGTGTTTCGCTGATTTCTATATTGTGTGCATGTATGTCTATAGATGTGTAGAAATGTTTGCCGTATCACAAACACTGTTCGCATGATGTTGTCGCGAGACTGACTAGCTTACTTTGCAAGGTGCGCTTAATACATTTCCAATAAACGCTTAACACAAAATCATCCAACTATTAACGTAGCAATGCATGCTATACGTCCATTACTTTCCGTTTTTCACTATTCCGTGAACAAATGGAATCAATTATCACTAAAATAAACGCACTGTCTCGTTAGATGGAGATGATTCATAAACAGTGTCATGTGTGTGATCAATGCACACCGCTCTCTGACAAATCATGAGCACACATAATATACTACTCATAGTGGCGAGACACAAGAACACACAAAATGAACTCTTGTAGCCATGTTTCTAATGGTATTCACTAACGCGGATTAAATCAAGACAGATGATGAACGATCCCCGGCGTGAGACGGAGATGTTCCTGTGCCTAGTAGATACGTGTTAGATACGCTCTATAAGCAGGATCTAACACAGAGCTTGAGTGCGTTGTGAACAATATAAGGTGGATTACTTAATACCTGTCATCTGGTGCTTTAGATTGTGTCTTCCATAGCTAAATCTCTAGGAGCACGTTTCGATATGTTCTCAACCCTAAACTTTTCACAAACGCTAGTTTATCTACGTTTCATGTCACTTGTGTAAGTTCTTGTCTCGATCCCATAATCTGTAAGGTTTTGCGTTGATCAAGAAACAAATATATGAGTGAGGATTTCGACTCTTGTTTTTCTCATCCAATTGACACATGCTCAAACTCTGTTATGCACGCGTCTCGCAATAACTTGCGTGTCGTTTAGATATTTGAGCACATGATAAAAATGTCATGCACGCTAGATCACTCCTCAGGTAGAGTACTTCAACCATAAGCTAGACAAGTCTAATTATTTCAAGTAATGTGTCGCAGAGAATGGTCTATCAATTAGTTCTGTGAGTGTGTCTGAATTACCGCGCCTTTATTTCACAATAAATACTACATGAGCTTGTTGTCGCACTCAAGAGTGAGGATAGCAGAACTACGCCCTTTCAAGGCGTCACCTTTAACAATACACGATCTCCCACCTCAAACTCTAACGGCTTACGCCTATAATCAACATAGCTCTTTTGACGATCTCTCGCCGCTTTGGGCTTTTCCTTTACCAACACTACCTTATCAGTCGTTTCTTGTACTAACTCAAGTCCAGTCAAACTACTCTCTCCAATCTCTGCCCATAGAACAGGCGACCTACATTTCCTTCCATACAAAGCTTCAAACGGAGCACACCGAATGCTCAAATGATAACTACCACCAAAATCGATAACACATGCCCTCATTATATCTTCCAAAGTCTGAATCATACGTTCACTTTGTCCATCCGCTTGAGGATGCTAAGCAGTACTCAAATCCAATCGCGTCTCTAACACTTTCTGCAGCGTCTGCCAAAACCACGAGGTAAATCATCCATCTCAATCTGAGTTGATCGTCACCAGAATTCCATTCCTTGCTATTATCTCATCAATATAAATCCTTGCCAACTTCACATCTTGAAATCTTCTTGTATAGCTAGAAAATGAGCTAACTTGGTCAGTCTATCGACCATCACCCAAATCACATCATACTCACTACTTTGACCTTGGAAATTTAGTGATAAAATCCATGGTGATTCTATCTCATTTTCACTCAAGTATCTCAAGTTGTTGCAGCAAGCCAAAAGTCTTTGACATTACAGCCTTCACCTCTTAAACAAATCCGACAATTGCTAACATAGGTAGCCATATCCTTTTCTACACGTGGCTACCAATACATGTCTCCAAGGTTATAGTATATCTTATCCGCTCCCGGATGTACCAAGTATCTTGATGCATGGGCCTCATCCATTACACTTCCTACCAATAGAACCCAAATTCGATCCATAAAGTACGAACTCTGGTCTCCTTTTCTTTCCATTTGTTGATCTAAACCAAGTAGCCTTTCTGCGAGTACGTTCTCTTGCTTAAACGCCTCACTTTGGGCTACCAGTATCATTCCTCTTACTCGTCTTGATTTCACTCTCTCCATTCTACTCAACGCATCACCCACTACATTCACTTTATCGGAGTATCACACAAATCACTCTTCAAAGTCTGAAAAGCCTCTTCTTGTTCTACGCCCACTCATACTTCTGATTCCTCTTAGTTAGGGAAGTAAGGGGGTTCAAAAATCTTTAAAAAATTCGCGATGAACGTCGATAGTAACCCATCAATCCTAAGAATAATCATCCAATTCCTTGTTGCCTCACTCTTACTCGGGTCCACGTGAATACATTATGGTTGACCACGTGACCAAGAAAATGCACTTCTTCTAACCAAAACTCACACTTAGAAAACTTAGTATACA
>BQNB010039349.1:14772-48124 GCA_026074375.1 Tanacetum coccineum | reverse complement strand
GGGGACATGATGACGTATAGTGCGGACCGACCCGGCCCACTCATACTATTATAGGCCCGACCCTGCCCACTTATACTATTATGGGCTTACTTGCTGAGGACGTATAGCATAACATGATCAAGAACCATATCATACTAGATTGGAGGACATGTTGGCGTATAGTCCAGAATGGGCCAGACCCAATGGGCCGAACCCGATAAAAGGGTGGCCCACATCCTATGTAACTCTAATCCATACACTATATATACAGGGGTAGGATCATTCTACCTCCACACATCTACACATATACCTACATATCTACAACAGGTTATTCTCCATCACCCTTTTATATAACATGCTTATACTATTCTGACTTGACCGTCGGAGGGTGGATCCCGGGGCTCCGGCCTTAGGTCCCCTTCTAACCGGTTCTTCTTTGTATGTAGCACTATTCAAGGCTCGGGAAGACGACGAACGGCACCAGGAGAGTCGTCAGGACCGACCCGACCAAATTATGCTTCAACAGGTATTGTGACTTGATATTTGTTTAAAAGAGTTGAAATAAGAACTTAATATACAGATGGTAATTTGCGACGAACATAATAATATCACTAATCGTACCACAAATATTGTCTATAAATAATTCTTACATAATCTGTAATCAAACATAATAATATAATTTAGTATAATATGAAACAAATTATATTTACATGTCTATTTTGTTACCACATGTTAAAGTTAAAAAAAACATGTTAAAGTTCAAATGCATAAAATATAGAGGGAATTACATACATCCCCGTTTAAACATTACAAATTACATATTTCCCTAATCAAATTTTAAAATTACAAATATATCTTCATTGTCATCTAACTTTGTGTTATGTGAAGACAATTATACCCTTTTAATTTTATTTTATTTAAAGAAAAAAATTCACAAATCGTCCCTATGGTTTGACCCAAAATCACAGATCGTCCCTAACTCAAATTAAATACACCAGGCGTCCCTAATTTTGAAACTTGTAACGCTGACCGTCCCTATTTTGGATGAGCGTTAACTTTTTTCGTTAAGTCTCATGAGTGGAGGGGTAATATCGTCTTTCTATGAGTTGTCACCTACCCAACTGTCACACCCTTAGTTCACGGTACATCACTCCATCTTTTTTTCATATTTAATATTTATTTTTCTATTTCTTTAACTTTCTCTTCATCTAGCCTCACCGGCTGATGAGCTTGAGTTTGAGCATATATAGAAGAGGCTCAAGGCTATACCAAATACCAAATCATCACACTTAGTGGGTGTTCGTTTGAGCTTATTTTCTATCTCCGAGTCATGAAAAGCTCATATGCCAATTAAACTATTAGCAGTAAAAAATAGGCTTATGAAATATAACCAGAAATAAGCTTAACTAAACATCCCCTTAAGCAAAAACGCCTTATTTCCCCATTCTATTGAAAAACGAGATTCACAAACATATCCAAAACCAAAATCACACCCACCTCAAACATCCCACCCGTCAATCCAACCTCAAACCCAGTAACACAAACTTGCCCCCTTTTTTATAAAACAAAATGAAAGACATTTTTCAAAAAAAAAAGTCGAACATTGATCCTTCCATATTAACACCCTAACGAACTTCACATCAAAGCTCACAAAATCCTACATCCTTTGACCCAATTTGTTCCTATATACAAGTCTATATCAATCACAAAATCATCGCACTAGGTGTTTGTTAAAGCTTATTATTAAGCTTATGAGCTTATTATTAGATCTGGAAACAAGCAACACCGGCTGATGAGCTTGAGTTTGAAACTGATCCGACCCGTTTACCCTTGTTATCTTCTTCTTGTTCATCTTGTGCTGGTGATGAAGATGGTCTCCGATCAGGAAATCCATTTAGATCCCACATTTTTATCTTGAGAAAAACGTTGAGATGAATATTATGATTGAAATGGGTTTGGTTTGTTTTTATATTCTTTAACTTTTTTTTATGAGTGTGCTTTTATAGATCTGAAAACCAAGTGTAAATGATTATTGTTAGATCTCAAAGTGTTTGGTGTTTTGTGTTTACGGTGTCTTGTGTGTGTATAAATGTTGTGGATTTGATTGTGTGGATGAAGAAAGAGACGAAGATAAATATTTATTTTTGTATAACACTATTAATATCATAATAATTGAAAAGACCAAAATGCCCCCACAAATATTACACTTAACGAAAAAAGTTAACGCTCATCCAAAATAGGGACGGTCAGTGTTACTAGTTTCAAAATTAGGGATGCTTGGTGTATTTAATTTGAGTTAGGGACGATCTGTGATTTTGGGTCAAACCATAGGGACGATTTGTGAAATTTTTTCTAAATAAAATAATACCTTCCAATCCAATTGCAAACACTTAAATTTCATAAACGTAACTATTTAGTTTCAAAAGTGATGGCAATCAACTAATTAATTATGTTGTGGGTTGTCTACTTGTGGTGGTTAAAGATGAAAAGAATAAGGGTATAATAGTCAATCTATGTTTACTTATGTATTTTTTTTAATTACATAAAAGTTAATAATTTAAATATATATAACATTTATATAGCTTAAGAATTATATATATATATATATATAATTGTGATTTTAGGTTGGATATATATGTGCAACTTTGAGTCTTTGAAATGTTATATATGCACACTAGTTAAGGATGGAAAAATATATGGATGTAAGAGAGAATCGAGTGGGAAAAAATAATTAAAATAAAAAATGTGACAAATGATTCTAGCCGCACATTTCAAAAGAGGAGAAAAAAATTAAAAGGAAGATGAATTGTGGTCATCCTTCACATTTTTATTACTATCATGCGAACCCAACTTCTAACCATGTTCGGTTCTGGACTCACGAACTTGATTTCAGGTTAACTTCAAATCCATCGTTTTCCAATATCATGTTATGTAAAATTATACAACAATACATGATTCTCTTGAGGTTGTTGATTTGCATTGCACTGCTGCGGGGTTGTGTTTTAGAATACCCCAACGACTTGTCGGACTCCGAATGCCGATCATTATCTTTTCTTGCAGCTTTCTTGAATTGTTTTAAACTTAAAGGTCTTGGCATCCCTTGTAACAGAAACATTTGGACAAACGTAAACCATTCCGGATAAATACCGTCGGCTAAATCGTAACCATTCCTGTATGTATGCCCATTTAGTATAAACGGACATTCTGGAGCTATATCAGCAATTTCATCAAAATAATGGGGAACCATATAACACATTTAAATCATTATTCGCCCCAGGAACCCAAAAATATGCATGCCAAATCCACAATCTTTGATTCGCAACAGCTTCTAACATAAGAGTTGGGTATTTATGATCCCTTCTTTTGAACTGCCCATGTAATAACTTTGGGCAGTTTTTCCAATCCCAATGCATACAATCAATACTCCCGAGTATTCCCGGGAGTCCATGTTTTTCTTCGTGCAATTTATATGTTTTTTCAATATCAGTTTGCACTTGGTCTTTTTAAAACTTATGATTATATAAAACGTGAATGCATTTTGTAAAGTTATCTAAACATTCTTGTGAAGTACGTGTAGCAATTTACAAATACTCATCAAATGCACCAGGTGCAGTGCCGTACACCAGTTGGCGTATGGCGGATGTGCACTTTAAAATAGGACCAATACTCTTACGGAACCGGTCGCATCGAGCCTAGTGAGCTAAAATAGTAAAGTCACTCGGGAATCGGCTGAAACATCATAACATAACATAATCGTGACTATTTTATTAAAAAGTGTAAAGCTCATACGATACCTTCGCCTAAACGTTTCTTCCGGATATTTAGGCTCGTACTCGTCGTCGCCAAAATAGTCGTCGATTAGCCTTTCTTTCGCCTTTTCTTGTGCACGATATATGTATCTCCTCCTCCTAATATGACCGGAACTCGAACTCCCGGCTTTTTGCTCAACACAAAACTCATATAATGTTGATACGACTCGTAATCTCGTATATAGCGATCATAGTCGGGTTGAAAGAAAGCATCATAATGATCGTATGTGTTGGTTGTGTCGAAATCGTTGAGATTATTTGGATCCATATTTCAAAGAAAAATGAGAAGTATTGATGTAGAATATATATAGAAATTGTGTGTGAAGTTATAAAATATAAATGGGGTATTTATAGGATTTTAAAGGGGTAAAAATAGGGTTTTGGGGGTATTTTTTCAAAAAACCCGCTCCCCCCAACGGCTAGTTTTTCAAAAAAAAATTGGTG
The DNA here is from genome assembly GCA_026074375.1 of Tanacetum coccineum. Lineage (NCBI taxonomy): Eukaryota > Viridiplantae > Streptophyta > Magnoliopsida > Asterales > Asteraceae > Tanacetum > Tanacetum coccineum. The sequence continues at coordinate 43,892 of BQNB010039349.1, read as the reverse complement.
CGAGAGCTTGGCGCCGAACCACGGAGTGTGCGCCATGGTCAATTCGGGCCATAGCTTGGCACCAAGCATTGACACGACCATCCCTTTCTTTAAAGATCAGTTTTAGTTTTAAAGTAGTTGGTTTTTTCGATCAATCTAATGGTTTATTTATTTCAAAAGTTGCATGTGACTAAAGACTTTCATATTACATTACAATTACAATATATATCATTTCCCATGCAAAACGATGACGTTTTGCACCGGCCAGAAATCCTTAGCCCAACAACGAAAGAACTGGCCCAAAATCAAATATAAAAAGAAAAGTTATAAAATTGACCCTCGACTTTTAACTATTTACGAATTTTTTATATAATAAACTTTATTTATTAAATATATAGCACATATATACCGATTCATTCAGATAAAAAAATAACATCAGAAAGATCTTCGAATTGCGAACAAAACGAGTCAAATATTGAAATGATTCTGACACACGCACGATTTTATAAAACATATTGAAGTTTAATATAAATAAGAAAAAAAATAAAAATTTACAAAACGTACCCTCAACGTTTAACTATTTACGACTTTTTTATATAATAAATTTTCTTTCTCAAATATATAACACATATCTACCGATTCATTCAGATTAAAAAATACCAGGCGGAAAGATCTTTGAATTGCGAACAAAACGAGCAAAATATTGCAATGTTTCTGACATACGTACGATTTTATAACAAATGTTGAAGTTTAATGTGTGTATATATATATATATATAGGGTGAGGTTCTTTTCAGAACTAAATGAATGTACAGAACTGCGAGAACCAGCCAACAACCAATCAGATTTTTTTGATATTTATGTTTTTCATTTAATTCAAAAGGGTAAATTGGTAAAATTACTATTTATGTTTAATTTTGTAATTAATTAATAGGTCTTTTATTTTAAGACGCTCCATGAATGTAGGGATTTCGTATATATCTTATCTATTTAATTGTTTATTTTATATTTACATTTTAATGTTATATAGGTTGTCATCATTCATAACTTTTTCATTCAATTTTTTTACGTCATATGTATTTTAAGAAAGTAAACATTAACTAGTATTTTTAAAGCATAAATAATGTTAGTATTATAAAGAATTTAAGTCATTTACAAATATACAAGTGGTTGTAATGTGTTCAAGAAAATCTGTAAGTCAAATACATGTGCAAACACATATGCACGCTGAAATGTTTTGGTAAAAAGACCGAATTCGGCTTTTGTTATACATATATATGAACGTTTGAACATCTTCAACAACACCAACTTTGACTATGGTCATGCGGGCGTATGTGTGTTGTCTTAATTTCTCATTACGAACTTATACAAATGCACATGTATATACGTATCTCGGTTCATTGACATGCACTTGTATCTCATGCATGCACTTGTATTTATTACATCCGTATCTTTATCATGATGAACTTCTTGCTTGAATGGATGTACTTGTTCAAAACACGTGTGCACTCTTCATGTTGGTCATTGTCCTCACCTTGACAAAATATGTTCAGGACGTGAAACTCCTAAAACGTTGACCCCAAAGTTTATGTTTCTTGTAAGCACCTGTAATTTACACGTAATCAATTAGTATAACTTTGTAAAGAGGGCACATACATGATTTATGGTTCATTATCTCCACTCTCACAATCAACCCATTGAGAAAAGCATATATTGTTTTAAAATAACATGCACATGAGATTTAAACAAAATTACATAATGTATAGCATGCATACTTACAAGTTACAATAATGGTAAAAGTATATAAAACCAAAACAAAAAAAAGTTTCAGATTAAATTCAACGATGTTCACTATTTCAGCAAGCACTCATGGTACTTGTGCACATGTATCTCAGGATGTTTACAACAGTTATAAAACCAAACCTAAATCATGAATTAAACTAGATTAAGTTTTCATCATATATAATTCATTTAAATTGTTGACGCCTTAAGTATATGTAACTACAATACCTTAAGTCCTTCGGGTAACATACAACTACAAAATACAAATGCACTTGTTGACAAACATATTCTTCATGATATGTGACACACGTACACTCTTCTGTTGATTTTATATCAACCATAAAACGCACATGCATCATTTATATTATATATGAATGGTTAATCATCTGTAAAGCACATTATGCGCGGGAGGGGGGTAAAATGGTTATGTGCTTTATGGACTTTATATGTGCCATAAAGCAAATTTGCATGCTTATTTTATATAACTTTTAAAACAATTATGTTACACATTTTTTGATTGATTTATATCTACCCAAAACACATCTATGGCACATCTTTAGCCAATTCGTATACAATAAAACAAATATGTACAACATTTCTTAATTGATCTGGTATCTACGTAGAAAAAATTATGCACTTTTCCCACTTAGTACTTTTATGTCATCACTTAATATATCACCTAGTAGATTTACATAAATAACGAGTTATTTTCTTCTTCGTCGTCAACATGATAGAAAAAAACGAAATGATTTATTCCTACTAGTTAATCAAATCTTAGTGGCATTAACGATTTATGAAAATTCAATCCACCCATCACCCATAGCAGAGGTAATTCTATAGTAGAATTTATTAAATAAAAGCAAAAGTTATCCATTAAGTCTAGATATGCAATGCATTACAGAGTGTAAAAGTTAAAAATTGTTTTGCATTGTCTCCTTGCCGATCCATCTGTATGCAAATTAAATAACTATTAACATGATCATGCATTAATGAATAAATTTATTCTCAAGACCAACATATATATTTGAAACAAATCTGAAAAAAGGTAAATACTAATACCGTTTAACAACGATTTTCAGCATTAAAGAAGCAAATTCCTCGATGGAGAACTACCTCATCTGGTTAGATGGCTAGTCCTTTTTCACCAGCGAATTCGACCGATAGATAAACTAGTTAATCGTTTTTATTGTGATGTGGTACCGATACAAGCAAGCGGTTTGAACTTCTCACCGGCGATGTTAGATCGAGATGTTAGATCTGGTCAAAACATTGGACATAGCAGACATAATTAATTTGGGATTGCAGTGGGTTGGGATGGGCTACCTTTTTAATTGAGAAAAACTCGGATATTGATATTAACGTGGAAGATGTGATGATCATGGAGGCGACTGAAATCCTTAGAGAGAATGAAAACGTGTATTTGTTTGTGACGGTAACAAAAAATTCAATGGAGGCTGCTAGGTTCTTTTGGTGTGAGAGAGAAGATACATGAAGATTTTGATTTGTTTAAGGAGTTGTAACCGATCCTAAAATTATGCATCTACTTTGTTTTTTTTCCTTAATAATATTTATAAAATTCCACATTTGTCCCTAAACATTCAAAATTCTATCACAAAGAGTTCCATATATTTACCATCATGCCACTACTCATAATAACCATTGATAATAAAAATCAAAGGTGTAGATTGGTTCTCGCAGTTCTGTACTTTTGTTTGGTTCTGAAAAGAACCTCACACTATATATATATATATATATATATATATATATATTATACTATATATTATATACATATTTATATATATATATTTTATTTTATATATATATATATATATATATTTAATATTATTTATATATTTTAAAAACGTTTTCAAAACACACCCTAAACTATTTTAATAACTTTAAAAAAAACGACAGGGGTCATAGGAAGGAACAGTTACAATTATGTGAAAGTTTTATATTTATATAAAATAATATATTTTTTTGTCATTTACGATTGTATTTAGAAACAGATTTCGCATTCATTTTTTTTTATATAATATAGAGTCGTTCGTCTATAAAATAACGTTTATCTTTGTAACCTTCCTAACGACAAATACTCATTCAAATTCCATAATTGTTAAAAAAGTGTTCAGTGAAATAAAATACATGTGTTGTATACAAGTCAGCCCCGCCGTAACGCGCTGACACATTCCCACTCATATTCATACGAAATTGATTCGTAAAAAAATTATGCCCGCCGCAACGCGCGGGGTATCTTGAGTGTTTAAAATGAAATATCATATAAAGAGGTAAAACTACGACATTCATTTTTTCTGGTTGAGAGTGAAATGATGATTACAATGATAATTAAATAATGTGGTTAAATTGTTTGAACGGGAATATGTGATTGTAAAAGATGCCCACATATTCTCTTTCAGTTATTTATCCAAAAGTGCAGGTATGATTATAAAATGTTATTAAGGATAATTTCATTCGTATAAAGTGCTAGATTGGTGTATTTGTTAGTTGAAGTTTGATCTGGGATGAACAAAACAAGGGTAGAATGGTCACGTTTTTTTAATTGTTTATAATAAAATAGATAGAACAAGCAAAAATTACTCGCGCGTTGCTGCGGGCGTTATTTTTTCGCGCGTTATTGCGGGACATTTTTTTTTTCGGGTTAATTTCTTCTTTAAAAAAAAAAAAAAAAAAAAAAAACTAATTGGGCCGGCCCAAATTTTTGGGCCTGTTTAAGTCAATTCGGAAATGTTACCGCGGGTATTTTTTTATCTGAATGCGTCGGTACTTTTGTAACATTTTTTTCCTCCCTATTTTGTGCCAACAATTTAAAAAAAAAAAAACTAATTGGGCCGGTCCAAATTTTTGGGCTAAATTTTTTGGGCTTTTTTTTGGCCCAGCACTGTAGCACTGTAGCAGTGCTACAGTGCTTAAAATGAATAGTGCATATGGTCAAAAAACGCTGTCGTTTAGATTGTAAAATGTGTAATATGATAATAAAATAGATAGAATGGGTAAATATGAAAATAGCATAGGCGAGATTGAGGTATATTTGTTATTTTGAAATTGGGTTGGAGAAATATGTAATTAATGAAGTTTAAATGGGGATGTATGTAATTGTCCCTAAAATATAACTGCCAAGAAGAAAGGACTTTCCAAGTGTTGTAAAGGAAGGACACCAATTGAAAACACAACCAAAATTTTATACTTTTGTTTTACGCATGTGTGATATTTTGTTAAATTATTAATCCATTATGATATAAAAACTATTTGTTATTTTATCTTATTTTGTTATTAAGTTTATTAGCTATAATACCCGTGCACGCACGAGTTCTTTTTTTTTAAATTTAATTATGTATTATATCGATTAAAAAACAAACAATTTAACATATCCTTAATGATTTACTTGTAGAATTAAAAAGAAGAATTATTATGTACACATATTTTTATTTATTTATTATTTTTAGATAATGATTTTAGAGTGAATTTTATCTTTCATAATTCAAGTTGAATAACATGAACTATTATTTTTCTAGTTGTGTTATAATTGATATCTAGAATAGTTATAATGTTCGTCCACGCATAAGATTTTTTAATTTTTTTAATTATATATTGTTATCGATTAAAAAACAACAACTTAACGTGTCCTGAATGGTTTTACCTATTGGATTTAAAATATGCAATCTTTGCATTCAACCCCGATCTCAAAGCACTTTGCAACAAACTTGTATATTCTAAATGTTGGTCATGTTTTAGCTGGTAGTCATGTTACTTATTATAAAATTCAAAAGATATTTACCGTAATCATTAGTTTTATTTATTAAAATGTAGGTTTTAGTATTATTAATTAAAATTCAATCGTTGTGTGAAAAGTTCTTTACCTATATGGTCGTGATATATTAAATTCTACCGAAGTCCCGTGATAGTATCTTTTCGATGTGCTTTAGTTGTGGTTTTAAACCTACACTTAATCAAAATTGATGCATTTGTTAGACAATACTCCCAATTAGATAAGGTAATAGATCGGTTCTTTCTTACAATACAACCAAGTCCACAAAAAGGCCAACGTCATTGATGACGTATACTGGGTGTACCAAGCCTCTGGGCTTGGGCCACATTATCACTCGGGCTTTTGGGCCAAACCTATTAATAACAGGCCATAGTAAAACCCAATCTCGCATGGGCCTTCGGCGAACCTAGAGATACCGTCGCGGATTCACTTAAGACAAATCCGTTCGCGGATCCACTTCATGACGGATCCGTCCGCAGAACATCTACGTCCCGTTCAACACGATTGTCGCGGATCCTTGCCCGACAAAGGGACCTGCCGGCCAATACTAAAAAGTAAAACCGAAATGACTAGAAAACCCTAGTACTAGACATCTATAAATAGGGATCACAATACACCCCAAAAGGTACACAGTTATTCTTATTCTCTCTGACATATACTCTGACAATATGAATACTTACTCTTACGCCGGAGTCTAATCGTGGGGTCCGTCCCCACGGTAAGGCTAACGGTTTACTTTTGATTGTGCAGAAAATCATCTCACATCTCTTGCTCTAGTACAAGATCAAGCATTCAAGTCACTTGGAGGCCCGACCCGACAAAGGACTTCGACATCTTGTTAAACCCGATACAAATTTTGTTACAAACATGTGCGCCTTACGTGGGACGCTAGCAACCAATGATTCCCATAAAAACTCACCATGATCACCTCTCGGAACATATCACAAAAACAATCAGGTCGCCGTGAGGAACACATGGGGATAGGAATGGTACTAGGAGTCTCGAGGAACCTATGTCTGACGAGGTTCTTAGGGAAATGTGCGATAAAAATTATCACCAACTCTTGCCGCTCATCGCCGAAAAGATGCAAAAAGAAAAAGAGCAGAAAGACAAGCTCAACGCGGTGAAAGCACGACTAATATATGGCGAGGAATCCGGAATTAAGATAAGAAGCCGTGAAGAATCGCACTACTCTGAATCCAAGACACCTACCGCCCGAACAGAACCCAGAAGTTGCACGGAGGCAGGTATTCCGAAGGGCCCATCACCACACGCCAGTGTTTTCAAAAGGCTCAAGAAGAACAGATCCCCTTCACCGCGGCTCCCGGCCACGGAAAGAAGGAGGCGTGTTTAATAGATTGGGAAGAAAGGAGTCAACTACATCCGCACGTTCTGATAGTCGTCAACGGAGTCCCCAAGCAAAAAGAACTGAAGTAGAAGCAAGAAGACGTCAACAAAAGGGAACACCATCTCGTACGACTAGCCAATATTCAGAAAGTAAAGATAGTGAAGGGGGTCACTGGAAATCTAAATTAAGAAGGCAGAGATCGGACACATATGAAGATGATCTCTCCCAGCCTTGGACATGTGAGGAAAGAAATCCTTTCACACCTTCGATCGGCTTTTTGTCTCCGAGATAGGATGCTCAGCCATGTCAAAAACAACGATGGAAGTGGAGATCCGGAGGATCACTTAAAGCTATTTCAATCGGCCGCAAAAACAGAAGGTTGGGCAATGCCGACATGGTGTCACATGTTCAACTCAACCCTCACCGGGAATGCCAGAGTTTGGTTTGACAAGCTACCAAAAGAGTCGATCGATAGCTATGAAATTTAAAGAAACAGCGTTTAGGGAAAAAATATCTTCAGCAAACAAAGCATATCAAAGGATCCGGTTGGAGATAATCAACTTCAAGCAAGAGACGGAGAATCTACGGAAGACTTCATGGAAAGATATAAAGCAGAAGTCCTGGACGTAGAAGGAGCTCCAGAATGCATGAGAATCTCTGGGTTTATGCACGGAATAACCCACCCTGGGTTAATCAAGCGTCTATATGAAAGAATTCCGAGATATATGGACGAAATGTATAGAATGCCTACATCTTTCCTACAGGGGGAAGTTGTTGCACTCAGTCACGGCCAGAGAAAAGCATCCTCATCATGGAAACCATCAGAGGGGGGGAATAAACCGAATTTCAAGAAAGGCTTCAAAAACAAACACAGACCGGATCGTAAGCCAGATAGGTTCTCACTCCTCACCAAAACGCCGAAAGAAATTTTCGCTCTGGAAAAAGGAAAGTTCAAAGCCCCACCCCCAATGGTAACTCCGGTGGAAAAAAGGGATCCGAACAAATACTGCGAATTTCATTCAGATGGGACATAGCCGGACGAATGCATGCAGATGGAGAATGCAAATAGATGAAATGATCAAGGCTGGGAAATATTGTAGCTATTCATCAAGGAAATTAAACAAGAAACGACGAGCCGAAAGCACGAAAAAAAGGGGAGGTCCAGAAGGATAAAACCTCTGACTATATAATATCCAACCATGGGATAGAGTGGCCAAGCCCAGGGATTTACCCAAAGCTTCTCTCCGGGAGACGGCAATGTCCTTTCCACTCTGAGGGAGAAGACAGGGACAGAGGGCCCATTGATTATCGAAGTCGAATTGATTCGGACATTTTGAGCATAGGGTTTATATTGACGCGGGTCATCCTCAGAAGTATTGTATGAACATTGCTTCATAAAACTCCGGAAGAGATAAGGGATCAAAGGTTTCCGGCCACCATCAACCTTATCGGATTCAGTGGGAGAGACCATTTGGCTCTGGGCAAGGATGCTTGCTAGTAAAAAATAGGTGATTGAATGCACTCCACCTCCGCTGGATCGAAACTTCGTGGTTATCAGATCACCATCCCAACACAATGTCAATTATAGGCAGGCCGGGCATAGGAAATCCTGCGTCGTACCATCCACAGCACTCGAAATGTTAAAATTTCCGTGAAGCGCACGGTAACGCTACAGAGTAGTAGAGTCATTCCCATGGAATGTGCTATGATCTTCGGACCTAGCATCCAATCTACCGCAGAAAACCAAGTACTGGAAGAAAAAATAAATATAGCAATCCATCCGGAGTACCCTGAACAGACAGTTGCCATAGGATCAACATTAACAGAAAAAGGACGCAAAGAACTATGTTCCTTGCTCAAACAAAACTTGGATATTTTTGCCTGGAAGCCAGCTGATATGACGGGTGTCCCGCGAAACATTGCGGAACACCGCTTGAATATCCGGGAGGGATATTCACCAGTCAGGCAAAAGAAAAGAGGACAGGCACCAGAAATAAATAAGGTAATCCAAGAAGAGGTGAAAAAATTAGTAGAAGCCGGAATAATGAAGGAGGTCCATTATCACAGTTGGCTCTCTAATCCGGTAATGGTCAAAAAGCATGACGGAACCTGGCGAATGTGTGTGGACTTCAAAGATCTTAACAACGCATGTCCCAAAGATTGTTATCCATTACCGGAAATAGACTGGAAGGTGGAGTCCCTCTGTGGGTATTCCTTCAAATGCTTCTTGGATGCATACAAAGGGTACCACCAAATTAAGATGGCAAAAGAGGATGAAGAGAAATGGGTTCATAAACAAGCCAAGGGATTTTTTGCCTATTCTAAGATGCCATTCGGTCTAAAAATGCGGGTCAACATATCAACGATTAGTGGAACTAAGCATTCCAAGGCAGATTGGACGTACCTAGAGAGTTTATGTCGACGACCTGGTTATAAAGAGCCACACGGAAGAAGAAATCATCCGAGATATAACAGAAACATTCAAAACCCTTCGACAGATAAACATGAAATTGAACCCAAAGAAGTGCACCTTCGGAATGCAGGAAGGAATGTTCTTAGGTTACAAAGTAAGCACCAACGGGTTGAGAGCATGTCCGGATAAAGCAGACGCAGTCCTTAGCTTGCCATCTCCAATGCTTCGAAAGGACGTGACAGAAGCTAAGTGGAAAATTAGCCCAAGCTTAAACAGATTCTTGTCAAAATCAGCAGAAAAATCGTTACCTTTTTTCAAAACCTTGAAAAACTGCACAAAAAAGAGCGATTTTCAATGGACACCGGAAGCCGAAGAGGCCTTCAAGCAAATGAAAAAACTTATTGCAGAGCTCCCAACACTGACCGCTCCAAGAGAACGTGAGGAGTTAATCATATACTTGGCTGCAGCAATAGAAGTATTTAGTGCGGTCTTGATGACGGACAGAGAAGCAGGCAAAATACCAGTCATATTTTGTAAGACGTCACTCTACGAGGGACCATAAGTCAACTATACTCCTATGGAAAAGTTGGTGTTAGCCTTGCTCAGTGCAAGCAAACGGTTGAAAAGATACTTCCAAGCACACACGATCGTTGTAATAACAAATCAACCGATAAAGCAACTGTTGTCAAGTTCGGAAATATCCGGAAGGATGCTGAAGTGGAAGTTCGAGTTAGAAGGATATGACATCCAATATAGACCAAGGACCGCAATCAAAGGCCAAATATTGACAGATTTTATTGTGGAACGACCAGAAGAAGAGTCTACGGACGATCTCATGGCAGAACCGGATGTACTACCAGGTGCCGTGTTTTTGTTCACAGAGGCTCGTCATTGCGTAGGACGGTCGGGGAGGACTATTACTAACAAATCCGGAGGCGTAGGTAATTTACATATGCCATGAGTTTAGATTCGAGGCACTAACAATGAAGCTGTATATGAAAAACACTAATAGCCGGTCTCCGAATCGCCAGAGCAAAGGGTGTAAAGATCTTGCCAAGCAATGTTGACTCAAGACTTGTGGCCAACAAGTTAACGGCTTTACATCGCCTAAGAGTCAAGGCATGGTTCAGTACTTGAACAAAGTAAAGACACTCGCCAAAAGCTTCAAGGAATTTCCATCAACAAATACCACGAAGTGGAAGCCACAGAAAGCAGACGCCTGAGCAAGATCAGCGGTCCATAAGCTTCGCGCATTCTTAACAATCAGGTGCTTCGTGGAAGAATTGAAGGAAAAGTCCATAAATGAAAAGGAAATTCTTGACGTGGTAGAAGAAGAAGGCAACACATGGATGACACCCATATGTGAGTACCTGACCAAATAAATCCTTCCGGAGGATAAAAAGAAGGCCAGAGCGGTACGTCGGAAAGCGGCCAGTATGTCATGTAATGGACCCATATACAAGAAGTCCTTTTAGGACCATGGCTTCCGGTGCGTCTGAACCACTCCAAGCAAACTACTTCCTATGAGAAATACATGAGGGGTCGTGCAGTATGAATTTCGGCCTAGATCTGTGGTTGCCAATAGACTAATCCAAAACAGGTATGAACTGGCCAACAATGCATATGGATGCAAGGAACTTGATAAGGGAATGCAACGACTGTCAAATACATCGTCCCGTCCCAAGAAATCCGCAGCAGAACTTGACCCCCATCACGTCTCCATGGCCATTCTATAAGTGGGGGATAGACATAGCCGGACCTTTCCCGGAAGGTCCAGGTAAAGTCAAATTCTTAATTGTTGCTATCGATTATTTCACTAAATGGGATTGAGTAAAGGCCTGTCGCCTACCATCACCGGCAATACAAGTAAAGAAGGTTCGTATGGACAACATTGTTTGCAGATTTGGCCTACCATGGGAAATTATATCAGACAATGGAAAGCAGTTCCGTGATAATCCATTCAAAGATTGGTGTAAGAAACTGTGCATCCGCCAATGCTTCGCTTCCGTGAAACACCGCAAGGCAAATTGTTATAGAGTTGAAAGAGCAAATAGAAGTTTAGGAGAAGGAATAAAGGCAAGGCTTGATGAAAAAAGCAAAGATTGGATAGAAGAACTTCCGCATGTCCTATGGGCCCACCGTACAATGATCAAGTCAAGTAACGGGGAAACACCATTCTCATTGACATACGGCACGGAAGCTGTCATCCCGGCGGAGATAGGCATGCCCCACTTTCGACAACGGACGATTAGATCAAACCTAAAAACAACGAGCTTCTGGGAATCACTTGGGACTCATAGAAGAAAAGAAGGAGAAGCAGCAATACAAGAAGCGAAAAGCAAGAAAAAAAGATGGAAAATTATTACAACTCAGAGTTCAGCAGAACAAGTTTCAAACCGGGTGATATGGATCTACCGCAAACAATGAAGCAAGTCACTCCAAGACGAAGGCAAAACTTAGACCGAGGGGAGGGACCGTACGAAGTTAAGAGCGCTTGGAAAAGAGCTTACCAACTCAAAGACTACAAAGAATGAAATACCGAGGACATGGAACATTTATAATCTCAAGAAGTGTTATATACATGAATTGTAAGAATTCGCCCGGCACATATGATGCTCCGGAGGGCATTGTCTTTATCTAATTGCATCTTGTAAAAATTTTGAATTTTAATGAAAAGCGGGGATTAGCTACCCCCACGAGTTTTAAATTTTAAATTGTCTTTACTTTGCAAAGTTATATTAATTATTGACATGCATGCTAGGAGCCATGCTCCACAAAATATTATCCCGTATAATAAAGGATTGAGCAACCTCAAAATCAGCTCAGGCGCGTAAGAGGTATTGCAAACCCAGCACCGGGAGAATAACCCACAAATATTCACAAGACTATCTATTACGAACGTACACCAGTAATAAACAAAGATAGCAAACATAGCACTCAAAAACGTGTTATGGTACGGACCTACACGAATCCGTCCAAATAAGATATTAAACTTACAAAGTTAAATGTCAATTTACAATAAAAGCCGCAACGACCACATACGGCCACGGCATAAATCCAAAAAAAAAAAAAGCCGCTATAACAAACCACATGCGGTCACGGCAAAGTTTCAAAACGAGGATCTTCAAGTTGAGGCATACAAACTACGCTCCCCAAATCTTCATCCGTGTCCAAGTCCTCAACACAGGAGATAACCACAGAAGTGCTAGCCTCACCTAGCAAGTTCTGAGAGGACAAAGGATGAGAAAAACAATATCCCTCCATTAAACTACGAAGGAGCTGCGGCATGCTTTTTCGCGCCTTCGGCACGAGTATGAACGTTAAGAAGAGCAAAGGATAAAGAGGTCTCCCCGGCAACGGCATTTACATCGGCATGATAGATAGGGACGGAGAGCTGCTCAAGGCACGGTTGAAGATGAGCAGCTTCAGGTAGGGACTTGCAAAAGATCCGTCAGAGTTGTAAAAAAACAATCTAAGCCTTCATCCATCCCGAATCTTTCTTGCTTCAACAATGAACCAAGGACAACTGCATCTTCAAGAGCCCTTACCGCGTCAAGATAATTGTTCTCAGCAGTCTCAGGATTGTATGCCACGACGGCGGAAAGTGGGGTCCCAGCAATTCCATGCTCATGTCCGGCCGCCAAACCTTCTTGCATCCATATCCACGCACGGCTAAAAGATGACCCAAAATTCCTTGGTACTCGGAGACTTACAAACACTGTAACCATAGCAAGTTCCAGCTCGTGGGTCAGCAAGCCATCTTCGTCAGCTAAGCAGTCAGGTAAGCAGGGTAAAATTCCCTCCAGGCGACCGGACACATCCATCACGTGTGCCTCAAGTTCGGCCACACAATTGTACAACTCCTGAGCTTGTTCTTCCTGCTGGGCTTTCCATCTTCTCTTTAAAATCACGAAAAGCGGAATGAAAGAGTAGAAACCTGCTAAGGAATAAGAAGTTAGTAAAAAAACCGTAAAAGAACGAGTAAAAAGTCATACTCAGTGGCAAGGTCCATCCTTTCGGAGACAAGGAAGAAAATAAGTTCCTGGCTCACCACAAGCAGCTTGGGAGTCATCAAGGGACGGAACTTGAGATATGAAGCACGAGAATCAAGAAAGGAGATGTCATTATCCTTCTGTGTAACAGCACTCTTAAGATTCCGACACCTCCGCGCTCAAAAGGGACTTATCCGCAGCCAAAACGGAAACCTGATCATGGAGACGAAGAACCTACGCGGGATTCCGTCTCCTTCTCCTTCACCAAAGACTTCAGTCCTAGCAATCTCAGCATCCTTTCCCTAAGAAGACCCACGAGCATCATTACTTACCGCGATAGTTCTCTTAAGTTCAGTCATGTTCAGCACGGAGACCTCTCCTTCCGACCCACGACCATATTTGTCGCGCCGCCCCCCATTGAACTCTCAAACAAATTGGTAATAATCCTATTGCGGTGCGTGGAGAAAAAGCCCGGGGGGAGGCGACACGATCACCAACGTAGAAAGAAAAGCCGTCATCTAGCAGTGAATCGTTGGTTATATTCCAGCGAGGAATATACCAACGCTTGGCATCTTCAGAATTCAAGACGGCCGTCTCATAGAACGAGTCAGCCGACTCTTCCGACGTCTCCGGCTGGGAAGACCCGCCCACGTCCGACGTAGGCACAACAAGTGTCTTACCCCGGCTAGAAGTCACAATGTCAGCAGCAGTATACACGGGAGCATCCGCAACGCGGGAACTGGCCATAAAAAAAAGGGGGATAATGTTAAGTACAGGTACAGAAAATCAGAGTAAAACGGTAAACACGAACGTACCTTTGCACGGTAACATGGGTATGGACGTCGGCTGAAGAAGACCCCAATATAAGGAAGCCTTCCGGGAGGGTCCGCCTGAGACTAGCAAGTGACTTCCCACCTGTCCCGGAAGCTAGGCTAGGATGATTCCCTCTAGGGATGATTTTTGCCGAAAGTTTCACCACTCAGGGATGATTAGTGTCAATAGTATCGGCTAGGGATGATTAGTGTCACAAACTACAAACCACAGGGATGATTTTTGCAGTTTACTCTTTTTTTAATGATATAAGATTAAATAATTAAAGTTTTTTATATTGTTTATTCATTAAATAATATTTTATTTGTGAGAGTAATAGTAAACTTGGGCCCACTTTTTGATATGGATTCATGAATCCTGGCAAGCATATATGAAATCAATTTTTTACAATGTGACCCATATCATATCCATAGCCAGGGTTCTAAATAGCGCCGTTGTAGCGCGCTATAGCGGCGCCATAGCGCGAGGCGTAGCCTTCACGTTACGAAACAGGCCAAGGCGTCGCCTTTAGGCGTGACGTGCAATAAAGAGTGATAAAGCGTGATATAGCGGGATATAGCGCAAGGCGTGACGCGTTTTTTTGAAGCTTTTAAGAGATTTATTTATTTTTTAATTTTTTTAAAGATATTTATTGGACTTGAGCTTATTTATAAGTATTTATGATTTGGGTTGCATGAGATTCGTGCTTAGTAACTCTATAACTCAATTTTAAGCCTAGTAGCTAATTACTATTGACCACTCAATAAATATTTTTTGCCGCTTTGAGTCACACCTTAAAAACGCTATGACGCAACGCCTCACGCTAAAGCTTTGAGGCTTGACTATACCGCTACGTCACGCTTCACGCTATTTATAACCTTGCCCATAGCTAGTGCTACCAAACATTTATTCTTTGGTGTCGATCTAAACCAATAGTGTAATACACCTAAAACAAACACTTTTTATTAGCTATAATACCCGTGCACGCACGAGTTCTTTTTTTTTTAAATTTAATTATGTATTATATCGATTAAAAAACAAACAACTTAACATATCCTTAATGATTTACTTGTAGAATTAAAAAGAAGAATTATTATGTACACATATTTTTATTTATTTATTATTTTTAGATAATGATTTTAGAGTGAATTTTATCTTTCATAATTCAAGTTGAATAACATGAACTATTATTTTTCTAGTTGTGTTATAATTGATATCTAGAATAGTTATAATGTTCGTCCACGCATAAGATTTTTTAATTTTTTTTAATTATATATTGTTATCGATTAAAAAACAGCAACTTAACGTGTCCTGAATGGTTTTACCTGTTGGATTTAAAATATGCAATCTTTGCAATCAACCCCAATCTCAAAGCACTTTGCAACAAACTTGTATATTCTAAATGTTGGTATAGCGGTAGCATGTTACTTATTAAAAATTCAAATAGATATATACGTAATATTCGTTTTATTTATTAAATGTAGGTTTAGTATATTAATAAAATTCAAATGTTGTGTGAAAAGTTCTTTACCTAAATGGTCGTGAAATATTAAATTCTACCGAAGACCCGTGATAGTATCATTTTGATGTGCTTAGTTGTGGTTTAAAACCTACACTTAATCAAAATTGATGCATTTGTTAGACAATACTCCCAATTAGATAAGGTAATAGATCGGTTCTTTCTTACAATACAACCAAGTCCACAAAAAGGCCCACGTCATCATTCTCATTTTCAACTTAAATATGAGTGTGGTAGATGAATGTTTTACATGACCAATTGAGCTGTGAAGCCTAAAGTACTAAGGGTATGTTTCGAAGACATTTTTTAAGAGCATTTTTAAGCAATTAGCGTTGAACATTTAGCATTATTATTATGAAGCTCGTTTGGAAGAAAGCATTTAGCATTTAGCGTTATGTCATTTTACATAAAATTACACTTACAGCTATTCTACCAAACACTTTTATAAATTAAACTGCTACTGCTAACTGTTATTGCTAACTGCTAATGCTGACTGCTTAGTGCTTACTGTTAACCGCTACTGCTAACTCTAGTTTCAACAAAATATCATCACAAAATCGACAAATCATCAGTTTGCAAAATTAATATTTTAAACGAATGTCGTTCAAATGTAACAATCGGACCAAATAAATGAGTAAGATGCTGTGGTTACCAAAAATGACTCACCCCATTGATGGATCATAGATATCGTATTACTTAGAGCATCTCCAATGTAAAAAGTCTTTAATACAATTAATACATAACATAAAAGTGAAGCATAGCTTTTAATAAAGATTTGATGTTTGCCAAGTCTTTGTAAAAGGCTATTCAAAAAGCTTTTGCTCCAATGCATAAAAACTAGCAAAAAAAACTTTTTCAAATAGTAAAAAAAAATTGCTAGTTTTTGCATTGGTGATGCTCTTAGAAGCAATGTCAATCAGTATGATATTAGATCATCAAACAGTCATCTTGAGAATATCCATCTTAACAATAAATTGCTACTTGGGTGTGGAACGGTCATATTGACCATTTGGCTCATTAATAGGTTCGGTTTTGTCATATTGTATGTCTAATTGGTCAAACGGGGAGAAAGTAATTACTCACAAAGAGATGAAGTTATATAAAAAAAGGTTTTTGATTTTTTGATCTTGAAGCAAAAAATTTAAAAAACGACACGTGTATAATACACAAATAATCAACGACTGCAAACTATTCTCTCTTCAAAAAATCCCCAAACTAATTTTTAAATTATACGATCGAAACATGATTTTTTTAATCTACAGATCCGTGAGACATAATTGCATAATCAACCTTGGAAGGCATTTACATGGGTTGTGTGTCACTTGTGTTCATCAATATTAATTTTCCAGGTATGAACTTATAATTTAATTTATTCGATAATTTGTAAGTTAGTATGTTAATTTATTTTTAATATCCATATGTTATGTCTTAATATTGAGATAAAATAGTTGTTGTATGTCAGTTTATGAAGAAGCAGTTGGCTGATAGTGAATGATCATGGATAGACAAGGTATGGATTTGCTTAATGAAACTGTTTTTAAATGGGTTGTTTGGAATTGCTTATTTGAAGTGCATTTTTTTTGATTTTGCATATATAGTAGGGAACTGAGAGTAAGATCAGATGCTGGAAGACATTTGCGGTCCTAACTTGCTAACTCACCCATCTTCACAATGTAATGCTGTGACGGGAAGTCTTCTCCCTTGAATTAGTTCTCCAGCATATCCTTACTTCAGCCGCATAACGCAACTGAAAAAAATTCCATTTGTAAGTGCACATGCATTATATCAACAAAACTTATGCACTGACACTTTGTGTGGCTTTCAACCCGTTTGACCCATTTCTTTTTAGCTAAACTTTTTAAATTAACCCAATTGAGTGTGTTAAAAATGACATAACCAGTATCAACACATATATAAGTAAATGGGTCAAAAAGGCAACCTCTACTAATAAGCTCTAAATCAAATTATACCACTGTCAATTGGTAGCCAATAACAAAGCTAGAAAATTAACTGGATATCATTTCATCATTTCCTTTGGGTTATCATTTAGTTTGGTAGAGTGGGAGCTTACAACTAAATAATTCATCCCTAAACTTCAGTTTACTTATGAGACATAGCCTATAGATGACAACTACTACCCACTTTCCTAGACATAGGTTTATTTAGTATGTATGTTACTCCAATAAGTCA
Source organism: Tanacetum coccineum (assembly GCA_026074375.1). NCBI lineage: Eukaryota > Viridiplantae > Streptophyta > Magnoliopsida > Asterales > Asteraceae > Tanacetum > Tanacetum coccineum. The sequence goes on along the minus strand of BQNB010039349.1, from coordinate 26,073 downwards.
AATCAAGGCTGTCAAAATCGCGATCGTGGGATCGCGTTTTTGTCTTTGCAAGATCGAGATCGTAAGATCCTACCAATTTGTCATGTTATGTACAATAAACGAGTCAAACTGTTTTCATTTCTACACAACATCAAATATAAATTCATATAATATACTCTTAAATATGTCAAAGATCAAATTTGAAATACTAAAGTAAAAGTAAAACACAATTTTTCAGATTATTTTGATTTCGGCTTATATTTCATAAGCTTCAATTTCCTGCTTATTTTGAGACTTGTAGGCTTATATAATTTATTACGATATGATAAACTAATATAAACCCATAAGTCTCAAAATAAGCTAGAAAATTAGGGCTTATGAGATATAAGCCGAAATCAAATAAGCTCATAAACCCACATATAAGCAGAAACAAACACCCCCTAGGTATAAACTATAATCGGGTCTAGAAAATGAAACATCAATGGTTCACTTATTAGACATTAGTAAAGCTCATTTGTTTTTGGGCCTAAGCAAGTGAGATGGACTCAAAATATAAAAAAATGAAAAAAAATAGAAATAGGTGAACTCGGATCGCGTGACGATCTTATGAGTTTACGTGCGATCCCACGATCTTACATACGATCCCACCCCAGATGCGATCCTATGCCGATCTTACACGATCTTAGCTAGTAAACACGTAAGATCGTACGATCTTACGAGTTTACTCGCGATTTTGACAGCCTTGAGCCAAATTATAGGTAAAAGGCTAAAATTCTTTTAAATGGGAAAGGGTCAAATACTTTATGATATCGAGTGGTTAAGAAACGCCGAACCTGGAAAAGCAAAGTAAGATTCTTTAAATTTGTTACGAGTACATTTTTAATTAGTATTTGTTTTTGTGAATAAGTTAATCATATGTGTTGGGAATACTTTATGGCGGTTTTTGGACTGTGTGTAAAAAGCACGGAATGTCTTCGGTTATCAACTCGATGCCAAGAAACATTCCATGTAAGACATCCTCTTATTTTTAAGCAATCCCAAATAGCACATTTGAAAACTATCTCTCTTTATTGTATTCGCCCCTAGTCTGATTATTCTATGTCTCATCATTTGCTAGAACTCAATGGCAAACACCCCTTAACTAAATAGCCTTTCTGAATAATTTTATTATTGTAAACAGATTGTTCCAGGATATGGTGTGCTGGTGTGGTAGTTAAGGTCAAAAAGCAAGTAAAAGGTCTTAAAGTAGTAAAACAATAGCTCCACATATTATTAGTTCTTTAAGAAAGTTGTCTGCTATCTTCATTTTATGGGTTGCATTTACTTATTGTTGAAGTTTAGTTTTCTATGAATTAATTGCCATATGCGTACATTTACTTATGTGTCGTGAAAGAAGTTTAATTACCATCTTTTACCATTAGTGCTTCTTTCACCATATGGAACGAATTACCATTTGAATCCATACAAATTAATTAACATAAATACATAATGAAACAAGTTTTTAGTTTTCTACAAATTAAGTTTACGAAAACAAAATAAAGTGTTGAAGTGCCTAACCTTCATCATTACATGATTGTCATATTGCAGCAAGGATGGTGAGCATTTCAAACCTACATTTGAAGATACAAAAAATTCGTGAAGCTGTTATTACATTTCCCCCTCACATACAAGTTTGAAAGGCATCAACCTGTAAACAGGTTTATAATATCATAAGTAATTCAATCCTGCTACTATATAATACCATAAATAATTCTGAGATTTTTCTTATTGGATTAAGCATCAACCAGTTGGCTATTTTTCTTATTGGATCCACATTCAATTTTTTAGGCGTGTGCCTCTTTCTACAATAATAACACCAAGTTGCTAAACTTGATTCAAGGATGATGATGTAGGACTTGTGATCATGGATCGCCAACATGCATTATCCAGTTGAATTGTGTAGAGTCAAACGGACTGATGGTGCAAAGTTACAGGCAACTCTTACATCTTTCAACAATCAAGAAAATGAACGCGTAGAAGATGGCGCATGTGAACATGAAACTCCTGCACCACAAGCAAAAAAGGGCAAAGGCAAAGTTGTGAAGCCCAATGACACGATTAAAAGGATAGTGCACATGTGAAGCTAAACTTGCTGATTTAATACCAAAATTCAATCATGCTACTATTTTATGCTCAAAATGAGATTACTTACTGTATTAGTTATAAAGTTTCTTAATGTGGATTTGACCATTCATGTTGTAGGATACGATTCGTGTGAAAAAAGCGCATTCATACATGGTGTGATCAAGTATTATATCGTGACAATCTTTTTTGGATATGATCGAACAACGATTATATGACAACAGGTATGAAGTTTGGTCTCTGAGATAAACACAGGTGATAGTCTACTGATTGATTTGTTAATGTGATTATTTGATATTATTCCTCATAGTGTTGCTACTGATATCTTCTAATCGACTTGAAAGTTGATACAATTGTATCATAATAAAATCATTATATTTTTTTCCTAAAAAAACTCTTTAAGAATCTTTTTTCATTTTCAGGTTACCACCTAATATAAACAACTTTTATTTAGTAATGCATTTTATTAATAAAGTGTAATATGGAGATTTAGATTTATATCTTTCAAGCTATGTCTTACATACCGCTTCACATATCTTTATCAAAATTTGTTCTATATATTACTGTTGCCTTCATTCTAAAACACGGTTCTATTCTCAAATACAAGGAAAAGTTATGTCAATGTGTGGATTCACATGTCAGAATCCTCCATGGTGCCAGGGTGATTTGCAATTTCAGAGGTATAGTCTTTAGCTATTTATTACATGTCAGTTAATCATTTGAATTTTTTTAATTAAAATCATTCTAATATTTTAGAACTGGTGAACCTCATGTCAAAGAAACGCTGTAAATACTTTTTGTGCATCGTTGACCTCAGATCAATCATTTCTTTGCGATAATGGACAATAAAAAGGTCTTTCCTTTTGCACAGAAGACAGTCGAGATCTTATGGTGCTTCTCTGCAGATTAGTGGATCAAATATTCACTCTAACCATATGTCTCAGTGCTAATTCTCAACTTTCTCACTCCAATTTTCTTGAAAATTTTCAGAACTATATTATAAAAATGACTTAGAAGTGTTACCCATCCCTTTGTTTATATGTCTTGAGGCATATATTAGTTTTTTTACTTTGTTTATATGTTTTAGATATCATTTAGCATGTAGAATGTATTTTTTTAGAAAGTTTGAAAGTTGTACACCTTATATGACGCTTCATATGAAAGGGCTTATAATGATGAAAGTAAGGATGTAGAAGTTGTTCTATAGAAACTTTTGAAAAATAAAGCATTGTTAAATTGGATTTCTCAGCACATAAGCAGAACCTCATTATAACTGGCAATGTGTAATTGATTTTATTCTAATGTTTGTCAAAATCTTGATTGGTTACAGCGTGTAACATGCATGTTTATAGAAGCTTTATTACGCAATTATGGCTTACACACTTATGTATTTGCAAGCGATAATGTTATTTTCTAATCTTAAATTCTTAAACTGCTGAGTGTTATATTGATTCACACTAAAGTGGACTACATTTATCATCATGTCTTACTTTATTGGTTTTCAATACATGTTTACCTTTTGTACTGTATAAATTAAACAAACACCTGTTAGAGATTTATTTTTTAAACTTATTTAGCTACTGAGCATTGCAAATTTGTTACATCAGTTAACCCAAAATTGGTTAAAAGTATAGACTATGGCCCCTCTTCTAAGGTGTCTAATATTAGTATATGCATTCCCTTGTCTATATGTTCCTGAATCATGAAATGTGGTTTTTTATAGGTTGGTATTCCACTTGATCCATACATGTTTGAAATGATCACATGTTCTGGAGCTGTAGCTGATCAAATTCAGAAGAAACAAATTCATTACTTGATAAAAGTTATAATTGCGTTACGGCCTTATGATGGAAACATGCATTTCTTCAGCAACACACTTTTCGTTGCTGATCGATCCTGATACAATTTTTATAAAACAATAAATAAACCATTATTATAATATGTGCCATTTCTTTCAAATAGTACAACGTAGAAAGTAATAATTGATTGATTTTAAAGTATTATACTCACCCTTATATTTGCTATGCTATCAACAGTGGGGGGGTCTCCTTTGATAAAGAAATTAACAAGTAAGATAATTAAGAAAAGCAACCCAGAGCATATCTGTATTTTTCGATGCCCTGTTAGGCCTTGATCTTTTTTTTCAGTCGCTTCCATTTTTTTATACAAATTTTTGAGAAAAAAAAATGTTTTCGGTCAAACTAACCCATTGCAAGACCCAAATGAACTTCAACAAGGGACTAAATTCTTGAAGTTGTTGGATTAATATATGTGAAGCTATTGGCATAAAATTGGATGAATCCAATTTTATGTGCATTAAATTGACAATTTATGATGTTGCAATTGGTACCGATGAGAACATTAGTGTTGTAAAGAAACCACCTAAGGAATCAAGTGGTAGTCATGGCTTTTTTTCTACTCCAAGTATACTAAACTAACTTTGAGGGATAAACAAATATTAAAATGGCAACTTATTTGAAGTATGCAGTATGAGAACAATTGTGTTACCTGGTGATTTTGGATGCCAAGAAGATTAGAGAGACAAATGCAGTTGTGGCAAGACTCGAAGTTCCTAGATTCTTGAATATTCCTCTTGGATTTCATGGCTTTAGGGCAACTGCAGATTTGAAAATGTAAACTAAACCTTCACTGCAATTTTTTTAGCATGTTAAAGAACCGCTCAGTGACAACTATAACTTCCAATTCATTAAACTTGTGTTAGTCAAAAGTGAGGAAAAAGTAAGAAGTCAAATGGAATGAGAGCTTCCATAAATGTATTTAAAGGACAACATCTTCTATTATTTAAACTGCAAATGCAGTTCTAAAAAAAAGGATCACACTATATGTTGTTTAGCTTACCATCCACTTAGTAGTTAGAGCATGACATACTGTTAGCATCCACTTAGTAGTTGGAACAACTAAAAACTATAACGAACAAGTATCAAAATATAAATGTTTATTCTAACAATACCTTAAAGCTCAACAAAGAAAATGTCTGTGGTTATACTCGTAGGTTGTGCAGCATTCTTTAACCATTTCTCATTGACCTTTGTTTGATTCTTGCGTGCTGCATTTTTTGTGTTATCAAGTACTTTTGTTTTTGCTCATTCTTTTGTTCTACTTAATGGTGATTTTTTTAAGTTTATTTTACTGCATAATAACCATATATACAAAGTGTTTTAGTGAACTTGTACTAAAGAAACACGTAAACATCGAAAAGGTCTTTTAAATATGTGAGTGATATTGCTATGCTTACTTGCTTATAAATTTAAGAAATCGTATTTGGTATTTGCATGGAAATGAATATCACACTAAGATCAAATTTAGTGCAAACTAGAACCCTCTTGGTTCAAATTTACGGTTTAACCCGAACAAAATTTTTTTCAGTCGAAGACCCGACCTTATGTATATGCATTCATTAATTTTACCCCCGCTTAATGAATTTTCCGGTACCGCCCCTGATCACACTATATGTTGTTTAGCTTATCATCCACTTAGAGATATTTAAAGGGGGAGAAATGGAAATGGTAGGGAGAGTTCAAAGTGAAGAAATGGAAATGGTGACATTTCTCTTGTTTGGTACAAGAGATATCAAAAGGTGGAGAAATGCCAATTCTCAAGAATTGCTCTCTTTGTTATTTGATTTCCACTCGTTTTAGAATGGAAATTGCAATTCTCCGTGCCTCATAATTTTTAAAACATAAAAAAGGTACTACATATTACTAATATTACTAATATACACATTCAGTGATAAATCCACTGTCGTTTTGACAGTGGCCCACTGTGCTACAGTAACGGGCTCCCATTTTGAGCCAGTTCGATCAGAAATGTTACCGGCGGAATTTTTTTTAATCTGAATGCGTCGTATTTTTGTAACATTTTTTTTTTCCTCCCTATTTTTTGTGCAAACAATTTAAAAAAAAAAAACTAATTGGGCCGGCCCAAATTTTTGGGCTAAATTTTTTGGGTTTTTTGGCCCAGCACTGTAGCTACAGGCTGCATCAGTGCTTAAAATTTTAATATGAAATGGGTCAAATACTACGTCGTTTAAATTCACAAATGAGAAATATTTAAAGTCGGTTAGTTTTCAGTATAGTCCAATACGGAAATGTTACCAGCGGGTATATTTAAAAAAAAAAAAAAACTAATTGGGCCGGCCCAAATTTTTGGGCCTGTTTAAGTCAATTCGGAAATGTTACCGCGGATATTTTTTTATCTGAATGCGTCGGTACTTTTGTAACATTTTTTTCCTCCCTATTTTGTGCCGACAAATTTAAAAAAAAAACTAATTGGGCCGGCCCAAAATTTTGGGCCTGTTTAAGTCAATTCGGAAATGTTACCGCGGATATTTTTTTATCTGAATGCGTCGGTACTTTTGTAACATTTTTTTCCTCCCTATTTTGTGCCAACAATTTAAAAAAAAAAAAAACTAATTGGGCCGGCCCAAATTTTTGGGCTAAATTTTTTGGGTTTTTTTAGCCCAGCACTGTAGCTACAGTGCAACAGTGCTTAAAATGAATAGTGAAATGGGTCAAATACTACGTCGTTTAAATTCTAAAATGTGTAATATTTAATAGTGCTGGTTTATTTTTTCAATATAGTCAATTCGGAAATGTTACCGCGGATATTTTTTTATCTGAATGCGTCGGTACTTTTGTAACATTTTTTTCCTCCCTATTTTGTGCCGACAAATTAAAAAAAGAAAAAAAAGCCTAGTTGGGCCGGCCCAAATTTTTGGGCCTGTTTAAGTCAATTCAGAAATGTTACCGCGAATATTTTTTTATCTGAATGTGTCGGTACTTTTGTAACAATTTTTCCTCCCTATTTTGTGCCAACAAAATTTAAAAAAAAAAAAAAAATCTAATTGGGCCGGCCCAAATTTTTGGGCTAAATTTTCTGGGCTTTTTTGGCCCAACACTGTATCACTGTAGCTACAGTACTACAATGCTTAAAATGAATAGTGAAATGGGTAAAAACTACGTCGTTTAGATTCTAAAATGTGTAAGAGTATAATATCATGTTCTCTGGCTCTTGATGTGTCTTCTGCTAGTCCATATATTATACGTAGTATGTAGAATTGATAAAAGTAAGTATTCCTCTATATCCAAATTTTGGTGAAAGTAGTAATTAGTAAACTAACCAATCAGTCAAGCTTTGATGATTGATCATCTCCTTCTCATGTTCCGTGAATAACTTTTGAAGGGAATCAATTTGCCCAGTAAATCCATAAATCTAAGCCTCCTTTTCTCTTAAATCATACCAATACTAACACCACCAATAATAGAAGAATTATTTCAATAAAAATGTTGTAATTTAGGATGATGAATCGAGAGTTATTAGATATACATACCTATGTGGTTGCAAAGCTACTTGATGTCCATCATGGAAAGGCATTGTGTTATACATTTCATTGAAGTCTAGCTATTGTAAAGTAAGGATTTTTTTTTATCATGATTAACATAGGTAACTTTTTTTCCCTATAGAATGGCGTGTTTTTTAAAATTTTTTTTTGGTAACCATCGTTTCCGACCTTTTGGCCGACTAATCCACGGGGTTTGAGCCCACCGCCACATAGACTCAAACCAGGTAAAGCCCTCTCTTTTCAGGAGGTTGGCGTGGCCACATAAGGTTGTTTGTTAGGATGCACAGAAACTCCGCCGGGATGCCGTATGACGTTTTCGAAACGCGGGGAAACGGGGAAATGCGGAAATGCGGGGAAAAGTGGGGAAACCAGGGGCGGGCCTAGGGGGGTAATGTAATTTTTTTGTAAAAGTTCTTGATTTTTTTCGAAATGAAGCCGGTCCAAAATTTTTGTGTCACGTAAATATTACTTAATTCGAAATTTTGGGTATTCGGATATATAAAACTTTTATCAAGAATTTCGGATATATGAATTGAAAAAACTTAGCTAAAATAATGGGTCTAACATAAACCGTCATCGCAAATTTCGGATAGCCAAATTTGTGACATAACTAGTTATTAACAAGTCTCTTAAATTATTTAAATTGACAACAAAAAATTATTGTTGAAAATATCTCATTTCATATTTTCGATTTAGTCCATAAAAAGCCATTAGACGATTTTGATACCATAATAACTGTATTTACCTCAAATCTTTATATATTAAATAACTGTCCAAATTCATGCAATAACTATTTGTAAAAGAGATTTCAAACTTGTAGAAAATATAACCCTCCAATGAAAAAATCGAAAACTTAACAGCAAAAAACCAAAAACCGAAAAGACCAAATATAACTTTTGGTTCGGGGTTTGGTTTTAGTCACCCCTGATCAAAACCTTTTATACTCGTTACAAAATTTATGTGCACCTGATGACTTAGTGTTCTGGATCCGTCCCTAGGGGAAACGCCGAGGAAACGTCCCCAGGAAAAGGGGAAACGTTTCTAAAATTATGGTACGCGGATTATTATTTAGGAAACATTTGGGGAAACGTTTTCGACTCAAAAACCCACATTTCCTATGGCCCATTAACTAAAAGTCTTTTATTTTAATTAACCTACGTAATTAAAACCATCCAGAACTTATAACTCATGTCTCTTCATCTTGTCAAACGCTTCATGTGTGAGGTCTCAACTAATATTGATTGCTTTTACATCATTAAAAACATACAATTGTATGATCTAATAATTTATATATTGCTTGTAAGCCTTGTATAGTTGTATATCAGTTAAATTGTATGAAAAGGTTTTAATGGTTTTACACTCTAAGGTATTGCTATTTGTATTATGTTTATCTTTTCTAGAATTATAAATGATAAAAATAATAGGGCTTGATCTTTTTTGTTTTTCTTTGAAAAAGAGATGTTTGCTAGCTTGACAATGAAAGGATAATGGCATTTGAAGTTTTGAACAACTAAGACTAGACCTGTGCATGCACCTCGTGCAATGAGAAGCAACCCAATTATAAGTTTATAACCTTGGCTACATGTTATGATGAGGAGAGAGTTTTTTTCTCCGAGGAATACACGACTAATTGATGTTTTTTTTACTTAAATGTTTTTTGGGAAGATAATTTGATTTTTAAGAGTTTTTCATTAATGATTGTGAGTAGTATTTGTTTGGATATTTTGAATGTTTTGTAATATTTTTTTTGATGACAATTTGCCATATACTAAAATATTATAAAACACATAGATGTTTCCCCGCCGTCATGGACGGAACTTCAATAAGACCAAGGGGGTTGTGGCCCCCCCAAAAAGTTTACTCTCAAGTACCATTTACTATATAATGTTAGTCATTAGTTGTGCAAAATATTAAGGTTTTATAGTTTGGCCCCCCTAAAATATGTATTTCATATTTTGGCCCCTCCGACAAATGTGTTCAAGTTCCGTCCCTGCCCGCCGTACCCGTTTCTTGAATTTTAAGATGTTGGCGTTTCCCGGTACCCGTCCCCGTCCCCGTTTCCGTCCCCGTGCAACTTAAGTTGTTTGCACCTAGCACAAATTGAACTTGAGACCTCACACATTATGACGTCTTTTGCATCAAGAAAATTGGTATAAGTTTTTTTTATCAGAAACTGCAAGTTGAGATGAAAGCAACAATCGATAATTCATGAACTCTTAGTATGAAAATATAAATTAAGATAAATTACAAAAACCTAAAATCATAAGAAAAAAAATCAAATAACAGATTACCTTGGTTTGCAACAATGACCTCTTAATTGCTTAAATTTTCAAATGCTTCTCCAGTCATGTTTCTCACATCAAAGAGATATAAGAAGCATGTGCCTACACATGTATAAAGTATAAACCAAGATTCACTACATTTATTTCATTTAGATCAACAATTGAAGCCATGCTGCAAATTAAGAAAATACATATTTAATTGGTAAATATATTACATTTGTTTGTTAACTGTTTTATAGTTGTTGAAATGGTTTGAACCTTGTCCAAGTGTCTTCATTGATTTGTTGTTCTCCAACTATTACCAAATATCAACACCACCTCCCCATAGAGCATGATCATCTTCACCCCTTCCATATTAGTAAAAAAATGGCTCATAAGAGATAAATTAAAATCTGGAAATGGAAAAAACCGATTAATTACCATTGACAAAGAAAATAAAAGATATTAAGTCCAGTTGAATTTCAAATCATCCCTCACTGGTGTGTATATCTTTATGATATGAAATAATGCTAAATAACAATATTTTCTTCATAAAATACTAAAGATACTTAAATATTGAAGTCGAACCTCTCAATCAGCTTGATGCCAAGATTGAAACATGCATCATACTTCAAGTAGTCCAACCCGCACAACATCACAAATTAAGACACATAAAACTATATTTTATGGATTTTATAAATGTGGGTTGCATCCTAACTTACCCACAAGGCTGAAGTTACTGCATCATCCGTCTCGTAAAAAAAAAGTGAAGCATGCCGTGCTAGACAAGTGAAAACACCACAACATTGATTAGAATTGATTAAGAAACAATTGCTAGGCCATTAAAAACAAATGAGTTTAGTAGTACCCTTTAGTCACAAAATAAAGTACAAATTGTCCCACTTATAAGCAGATGGGTCCAAATTGCACTTTTTTCACATTGCAACCTACGGTCAGTTTAAGAAACTGAATTCATTTCTCAAAACTTCATCAAACCATATCAAAGCGAAAAAACATACTCGTAACTCAAATACAAAATTGTACATGTAAAGCGCACTAACATGTGCATTGTCCCCATTGCAAGCATCATTCTTTGAAAGGCAATAGAACTTGCAGAAGTGTGCATACCAGGTGTGATACTTTGTTAACTTCCTGCAGCCATGTTGCCCATTGACTTAGTGTTTCTATTGCGTTTACAGCTTTGCCCGATGAAGTTCTTTTCTGTAAAGTAGTTGTACTTGTGAAAACGTGTTTATAAAGGGAAAACAACAAACTATATTATAATTTTTATTAATAAACGCCAACAGCAATTTAAAAGATATATTAGATTCTATAATCAGAGCCGTCTCGTGGTTTTCGGTGGCTCTAGGCAATAACAATAAAGTGGCCTTATTACACTTGTAAACTAAAAAGAACTTGCATACAAACTTGGATTATATGGCTGATATATGTTTACTATTATACTTAACTAGTTTCATAGCCCGCCCGAATGAGCGGGCTAGCTTCATAATAAAACATGCAAAAAGAATGAAAAAAAATTGTAAAACATAATAATGAAACATTTATTTTAGGATCAAA
>BQNB010039349.1:4182-14563 GCA_026074375.1 Tanacetum coccineum | reverse complement strand
GAGAAAGATGACGTCCCTTATTCTTGGAAACAAGGTGAAAAAGAAATGCCAAAAAATGTGTGGAGGGGTGTGAAATGGATCGGGGACGCTTACTGGGCCGGGCCGATAAGCTGTTGATGGACCAGATCTTGTACTAGAGCAAGTGAAGGTGGTGTTTCCCTACACAAAAGATAGAAAACCGTTAGCCTTATCGTGGGGACGGACCTCACGATTGGACTCCGACGCAAGACTAAGTATTCATGTTGTCAGAGAATATATGTGTGTTAAAAGGTGTCAGAAAATATGTACATTGTGGTGTGTCAGAGGACTCCTATTTATAGGGGAGCTTAGTACTAGGGTTTTCTAGTATTTCGCTTATACCTGTAGTGGCCGGAGTGGGACCCTTGTCGGGCAAGGGTCCGTGGTAATCGTGACTGCGGACGCGGATTCCCTTTCGCAGATGCTAGTCGTTCCGCGGATGGTCTACGGAAGCGGCCTCCGTCTTGCTATACCCGGGCCGTGCCAGTGTAGTCGTGGGCTTAATCTCGGCCCGTTATACTTATTGTTTATTTTGATTGGGCCAGGGCCCAAATGTGACGGTACAACCCAGGCCCAAAGGCCTAGTATACCCATTATACGTCATCAAGTCCCCCTAGTCTAGTATTTTACTGCGTGCGACTCCGTGCTGCATAGTAAATATTGCTAGACTTTGTTCCGCATGCTCTCCTTATTCCGTGACTGCTTGCTTCTCCGTGACTTTTCCTTAATTGGTTAGGTAGGGTTTAGGTGACGTGTACTCACTCTGACCTTTCGTTTTCTGACTGACACGACTTGGTGTTTTAAATCTCATTCGTTGGTTAATATAGTGCGTTACACGTGTTGTCATCTTGCCGCTTTGCGCATTTACTATGCCAAGGGTATAAATAGCCCTTTGATTTTTACTGTTTCCTTTTTCTTCTTCTTCATCAGTTGCCACCATTGTTAAAAATTTTGAGCTTTGTCAACCAGTTTCTACATTTTGTACTGCTTTATCTTTCTTTAGGCTATCAGGTTAGGTCTTGTTTCTTTTCTTATACGTCACGATGAGTACTATTCATGATATTAAATCTAAGTTAACTCAAAAAGCGTTAGATGCACTATGCACCAAGTATCATATACATGGTTGTGTTCATCCCACGTTACCTGGCCCGGACAAAAATATTTTACAGAGTCCTAATGGCAAGGTTGGCGTGTATACTCGGTTTTTTGATTTTGCCAACTATCGGATTCCTTTGTCTTAGTTTCTTGTGGATGTTCTTGACCATTTTCATATTCATCTCTCTCAACTGTCCGTGTTTGGGGCGCCTAAAGTTTCCCACTTTGAGATCTTATGTCGCGTCCACGGATTTCAACCTTCTGTCAATTGTTTATGCATGTTCTACACTAGGTCCTACACTAAGGGGTGGATTTCGTTTGTCAAGCGCTCTGACGCGGCTCCTGTTTGCTATAGTAAACCGTTAGACTCCGTAAAGAACTGGAACGGCCACTTTTTCTGGGTTGATTCCACGGCCTTTCCTCTTTTTGTGTCTCTGAAAAAGCAAGATTTTAAGTAAAGACCCCCTCCCAAGCTTTCTCAATATGATACAGAAGCGTGCGACTTCTTACGCACTCATACTGCCCCATTTCGGAAATTTCTAAAACCTTTCTTATGCTGGGTTGGTATAAGCCGTTATTATACGTTGGATGAGAACTTCTATCCGACGTTTTGGGATGGTGAAGAGGGTGGGTATTTTTTGCTTTGTATCTCAGATCTTATTGTGTTGCTATTATTCCTGACGTTTCTCTTTTACTATGATTGCAGAGATGGATTTGTTTGCGTTCATCCGTCACTCTGATCCCACCAAAGTACGGATAGGGGAGAGAGATATTGCGGAGAAGGAGGTTAAGCTGTTGAAGATGACTGAAGGTCACACTGTTTCATTAGATCCTCCCGTTACTGTTGCCTCGGGGGGTAGCGGTGATAGCATTGATAAGTTGTTTGACAAGGGGGATGATGTTGGTCAGGAGCATTCTGTTGAAAGGGGTGATGATGTTTTGGAGGAAACTATTGCCCGGGATGTTTTAGATGTTGTTGTTGAAAAGGCTAAGAAGAAACAGAAGAGAAGGGTGACCGGGGATGCTAGTGGTTCCACTCATCCTCCCAAGAAATTAAGGGAGGACTATCAGTCCATACTTCCCAATACCAGCGGGAAGTCTCTTGCCGCCCCTCGTGGCTTAGTTCCGGAGGGTTCTGGTATCCCAAGCGGTGTTACGGAGCCTCTTATTACTGCTTCCGTGCCCCCTACGTCAGATGTTGGGCCCACGGATTCAGTGTCCGGGCTTAACTTGCTAACTTGCCCTCCTAATGTGAGGTATGTTGTATCTTCAGATGATTCTCATCATTCAGGTTCATATTCTGAGGCCACTTATTTTGTCAGATCTCTTGTTGCGGATGCCTCGGTAGTGACGGTTGCTGTTACCACTACCGTTGTTGCTGATGTTGCTGCTATTCCGGGTTCAAAGGCTAGAGTTGAGTCAAAAAATCTTGAGAATGTGGGGATTTTGCATCCGCTGGTGGGGCTAATGCGGATGCGGCCATCATTTCAAAGTTAAATAAGCCTTCCACTTCATCGGGTTCTTTTTATGCTTCCCAAAGTCTTGATACTTAAACCATGCACCGCGTTTATGTCCCTAGATGGAAAGTGACAAATGATTCTTTACTTGAAGATTCGTATGTCTGTCATGATTTGACAGATTGTCTTGCCCCGCCTGCTCTGTTTGCACAACTGCGTGCCATGGATTATGATCAACTATATTCTGAATTCAATGTTGGGGGCGTACGGCAGGTGTGTCTTGGGGGCAGAGGTGAGAATGCGGGTGGAACATACTTTGGAGAAGAAAGGTGAGCTTGAGGATAAGTGTGCTGAACAAGCCGCCCCTTTATCAGAGAGAGATGCTGAGATTGTCCACCTAAAATCCCTATTATCTTTGAAAGAGACCAGGCCGCAGAAGATATCCGCCTCCGTGGCCAACTCACTACTGTGGAAGCTGCTGATGCTGCTAAAGGCAGCGAGTTGAAGGATTTAAAAGAGAAAAATTTTGTGCTTGAAGGAGAGAGAGAGATGTTATGTCTGAGAAGATCGCGACTCTTAAGTCCGCGAACGCTGCTAAAGAGGCTGATTTGGCGTCCCTCTCTTCTCAAGTTGCTAAGCTTACTTCTGATCTGTCTGACTTTCAGCTTTCGCGTGACGAGCTCAATTCTAAGGTGGCTTCCTTAGAATCTGAGAGGGATGGTCTTATCAATCAGGTATCCGCAGATTTCTTTACATCTTTAGTCATACTTTGTCTTTATTTTTATGACTAACACCCTTTGTTCTTTCTTGGTTGCCTTCAGCAGTGGTCTTCGTTGGAGTCTGCATTTTAGCTTTTCAGTGCATGCATGGAGGCCACGCAGGATGAGCGGGCAAGGGTTCTAGGTAATAAGGTTGCGGAATTAGATGCCCAGCTTTTGGAGATGGCTGCTCACCTTGATGAAGAGTTTTACCCTCGCTTCTTGACTGCCATATCTGGACGACGGTGGATCTTAACTGATGGGCTCAAACTCGTCATTCTCAAGTGCTTACAATCTCCTATGTATTATCATGCGTTGGGGCTGGCCATTGGTTGTGCGGTTAACAAAGGTATTCAGGATGGCCTGAGGGCAGGGGTTGATCATGGGAAAGATGGGAGGGATCTATTCGTAATCAAAGCTTATGACCCTTCTGCGGAGGCTAAATATGTTGAAGCCGTGAATGCTCTTGGCACTGTTGATTTCTCTCTACTTTCTGAGTTAAAATCCAAGAAGGATGCAAGCATTGTTGATCTCATGGATTCCATACGTTTGGAGGGGCCTTTAGCTGAGATCCCCAGAGCAGAAGATTTGCAACCCTCCCCAGAGCAACTCAGGCTCCTAATCCATAGGCTGGAAGACAATGTGGTTCTTGGTGAAACCTCCCTATCATTCTCTCTTCAAGTTGTTCATTCCCAGGTTCAAAGGATAAAGGGAGAGATTATGGAGAAGCGTTTATCACTAACGGATGTTATGGCTCCTCTTGCTGAGCCTTTGTCTTCTCGGAGTTTAATTGGTGAAGCTAGTACTTCTGCCATTCCTTCTACCGTTGAACCTGTCACTACCCTTTCTACTACCCTTGCGTCTTCTGGTTTTGTTCCCCTTCTCTCCATATCTGATTATCAAGTTTTGGACGCGGAGCCGCATCACGAAAACCCTCCTACCGTGAATTTAGAGGAGGAGGAGTTAGACATGACCCGTGAGCAAGTTAAGCTTATTTTTAACGATTGTTATGTCCGCTTATGTTTTTGTGCTCTTACCGTGGCCATGTGTGGCCTTTTTGTGACGGTGATTATATTTACATAGCTTGTATGTTTAGTTATGTTTGTGACCGCTGGTTGGACAACAGTGTCTGCACTATTAATACTTTAACGATTTTATGTTATGCTAATGTGTTTTGGTTGCTATCATTTAATATCACTCTTATACGTTTGTGACGATAGTCTTAGCAAAATGTTTGCGGGTCATTTTCCCAGTATTGGGTTTGCAATACCTCTTATGTACTTGAGTTGATTATTAGGTTACTCATCCTTTTGTCATATAGAATAATGTTTTTTGGGTCATGCCCTCTTGCGTGCGCGTTTTACCAATTCATGTAATATTCAAGTAACTTTGCAAAGTAAAAAGTAAAAAATTTAAATTAAAACTTGTGAAGGTAGCTAGGCTTTACTTTTTATTCATTAAAACTTAAAGACATTGCAATAGAAAAGATTTAGGCAGGGCCCTCTCCGCTGCTTATCTTGCGTGGGAGATGTGCTTACATTTCATGCACATAGCATTTCTTAAGGTTGCAAAAGTTCCATGTTCGCGGCAAAATGCTCTCGTTGCAGTCTCTAAGCTTGTACGCTCCTTTTCTTAATGCTTCTGTGACCTCATATGGTCCTTCCCACTTAGGTCCGAGCTTGCCTCCCTCTTCCGCATGGCTTGCTTCGTTGCTCCGGTAGACGAGGTCTCCTAGCTTGAAACTTGTGTTGCGAACCCTGGCATTATACTATTTTTCCATCATAGCTTTGCTCTTTGCTTCCTGAATTGCTGCATGCTCTCTTTTCTCTTCCAAAAGGTCTAGGTTAATTTCCAAGGCTTCATCATTCTTTATCATGTCAACTTCCGCATTTCTCAAGGTTGGCATGCCGATCTCTACTGGGATCACCGCTTCCGTCCCATACGTCAGCGAGAATGGTGTTTCTCCGTTACTAGACTTGATCATAGTACGGTGTGCCCATAAGACATGTGAAATCTCTTCAATCCAATTTTTGCTTCTCTCGTCCAACCGTGCCATGATTCCTTCACCTAAACTCCTGTTTGTCCTTTCCACCAAGCCGTTGGCTTGTGGATGCTTAACGGAAGCGAAGCATTGGCGGATACATAGCTTTTCGTACTAGTCTTTAAATGGGTTATCCCTGAACTGCTTTCCGTTGTCGGATATTATCTCTCCTGGTAAACCGAATCTGCAAACTATATTATCCCATACAAACTTCTTAATCTGGGCTCCCGTTATGGTTGCCACTAGTTTTGCTTCTATCCATTTGGTGAAGTAATCAATTGCTACTATCAGGAACTTAACTTTACCAGGACCTTTCGGGAAAGGTCCGGCTATGTCAATCCCCTATTTGTAAAATGGCCATGGAGATGTGATGGGTGTCAGTTTCTGTTGTGGGTTCCTTGGCACGGGGCGGTGAACCTGGAAGCTATTGGATTATCTTATCAATTTCCTAGCATCCGCGTGCATGGTTGGCCAGTAATACCCTGATCTTAGAGCTTTTGCCACCACAGATCTTGGGCCAGTGTACATGCTGCACGACCCCTCATGGATTTCTCTTAAGACGTAGTTTGCCTGCAGCGGCCCAACACATCGCAACCATGGCCCGAGGAAGGATCTTTTGTATAATATTCCGTTTGTCACGACATATCTACCTGCCTTGCGACATATAGCTCTTCCCTTCCTCTTTTCTTCTGGAAGAATTTCCTTCGTGAGGTACTCGTAGATTGGAGTCATCCACGTGCGTCCTTCTTCTTCTACTACCGCTAGTACCTCCTTTTCATCTATTGATTTTTCCTTAAGTTCTTCTACAAGTACTTGCTTACTTAGGTGGGCAAAGCTAGAAGATGCCATTTTGCTCAACGCGTCTGCTTTTTTGTTCTCTCCTTTGGGTACTTGTTTAATGGAGAATTCTTTAAAAGTGCTGGCGAGGTTTTTGACCTTCTCCAAGTATTTGATCATGCCTGGCTCCTTTTCTATGTAAGTTCCATTTACTTGATTAACCACAAGCTTGGAATCTACATTTGCTTGAAGATTTTTCACTCCCATTTATTCTGCTATCCGGAGGCCGGCTATCAAAGCTTCATATTCTGCCTCGTTATTGGTAGCATGAAACCTGAATCTTAGAGCATATGTGAATTCTACTCCTTCCGGATTTGTAATTATTAGGCCAGCTCCGGAACTATCTATGCATGAAGATCCGTCTGTGAACAGTATCCATGGATTCGGAAGTGCTTCTTCGTCCTCCATTGGTGTATCCTGAGGGTCATCTTCCGGACGCTCCACAATAAAATCCGCTAGAATTTGTCCTTTGACTGATGTTCTTGGTCTATAATAAATGTCGTGTTCTTCTAGCTCAAAACTCCATTTGAGGAGTCTCCCTGTAACTTCCGGATTAGATAGTATCTGCTTTATTGGTTGGTCCGTGATCATAATGATTGTGTGTGCCTGGAAATATCTTTTCAGTCGCTTGCTAGCACTTACCAGAGCAAGTATTAGCTTTTCCATTGGAGTGTAGTTGATTTCCGGACCCTTTTTTTCCGTCCCTTTTCGTCATTAAGACCGCACTAATGGCTTACTTTGCAGCCACCAGATACATGATTAATTCCTCTTTTTCTTTTGGTGCGGTTAACATGGGTAATTCTGCTATCGATTTTTTCATTTACTTAAACGCCATTTCTGCCTCCGCGGTCCATTAAAAATCGCTTTTCTTTGTGCACTTCTTTAGGGTTTTGAAGAATGGCAATGATTTTTTCGCTGATTTAGACATAAATCGGTTTAAGCTTGCCAGCTTCCCATTTAGTTTTTGCACGTCCTTCAAACATCTTGGAGATGGTAAATTGAGGACTGCTTCCACCTTGTCTGGGCATACTCTTAGTCCGTCAGTATTCACTTTGTACCCCAGGAAGGTACCTTCTCTCATCCCAAAGGCACATTTTTTAGGGTTTAACTTCATGTTTATCTCTCTAAGGGTCTTGAACGTTTCCACTATGTCTCTGATTACTTCTTGTTCTGTACGACTTTTAATGACTAGGTCGTCCACATATACTTTCAAGTTTCGGCCGATTTGTTTCTGGAAAGCTTTATCCACTAATCGTTGATAAGTTGCTCTAGCATTTTTTAATCCGAACGGCATCTTTGAGTAACAGAATATTCCTTGGCTCGTGATGAATGTTGTCTTTTCCTCGTCTTCTTTTGCCATTTGTATTTGATGGTATCCTTTGTATGCGTCCAGGAAACATTTGAATAGATATCCGTAGAGGGACTCTACCTTCCAGTCTATTTTTGGTAGCGGATAGCCATCTTTGGGACACGCTTTATTCAAGTCCTTAAAATCTACGCACATTCTCTAACTTTCGTCGTGCTTTTTCACCATCATCGGGTTTGATAACCAACTGTGATAATGGACTTCTTTCATGATGCCAGCGTCTACCAGTTTCTTAACTTCTTCATAGATTGCCTTATTTCTCTCAGGTGCTTGCCTCCTTTTCTTTTGTCTAACGGGTAAACATCCTTCACGAATATTTAGCTTGTGCTCTGCTATGTGACGCGGGACCCCAATCATATCTGCTGGCTTCCAGGCGAATATATCAAGGTTGTGTCTTAGCAGACCGCATAGCTCCTTCCGCCCTTCTTCTGTTAAGGTAGAGCCTATTGCTATAGTTTGTTTCGGATACTCTGGGTGGATTGCTACCTAAATTTTTTCTTCTGTGACTTGGTTGATTACGGGATGCGGTACTCTTGGTCTTGAAACTATTGTGCATTCTAATGGAATAATCCTACTGCTTCGTAATGTGACCGTTCCGCCTGTCACTGGGAATTTTAGCATTCCGTGAGCTGTAGACGAAACTGCCTGGATTCTCCTTACTCACGGCCTCCTTATTATTCCGTTGTATGGAGATGGTGACCTTACAACCATGAAATTCATCCATGCGGACGTTGAATGTTCCTCATCGCCTATCTTTACAAGCAGCGATATTTGCCCTAGCGGCCATATTATTTCTCCACTAAATCCGACCAGCGGCGTGGTTGCGGGAACCATCTGGCTTCTGACCTCTGGGCGGAATCTGTTGAAGCAGTGTTCATACAGGATTTTTGAAGAGGAGCCTCCGTCCACATACATGCGGTGAACAAAATGTCCTCCTATTTTAGCCTCAATAATCATAGGACCTTCCGTCCCATCCTCCTCCCCTAAGGGCGGAAAAGAGATTACTGATTCCGAAGAGAAAGTTTGAGTAATCTTTTGTTTGGCTACCCTCTGTTATGGTTGTACCATCAGTATTGCTAGCGGTTTTTCCTTTCCTGAGGTTTCCCCTTTTTGCCGCCTTCTCTTGGTCTTTTCCATTGCTTTGATTTAATTCTTTGATTAAATTTGACATCTTTCCTGCTTTAAGCATTTCCTCAATTTGCCTCTTTAGGTGTATGCATTCATCAGTGGTATGTCCTAATTCTCTATGAAACTCGCAGAATTTGCTAGCATTTCTTTTTTTTACCGGGGTTGTCATTGGCGGAGGAGGCTTGAACTTCCCTTTGTCCAAAGCCATAATTTCTTTTGGTGTTTTTATGAGGATGGTGAATCTGTCCTGCTTTCGCTCTGGCCTTTGTTGGTTTCGGAAGCCTCCCTTCTTGAAGTTTTGCTTCTGTCCGGCTTCTTGTTGTTTCCATGACGGAAATGATTTCTTCCATTCACAATTAAAGGCCGTCACCTCTCCTTTGAGGAATGTTGTAGTTACCATCATCATTTCGTTTACTGACTTTGGGATTTTATCATGGGGTTGGTAATTCCGTGCATAAATCCAGAGATTTTCATGCATTTTGGAGCTCCTTTCACGTCCCTGCATTCGAGCTTGTACCTCCGCACGAATTCTTCTGTGGATTCCCCATCTCTCTGCTTGATATTGTGGATTTCGACCGGATCTTTGATGCATTTTTTCTGTTGGAGGTAGTTCTCTAGAAATGCTTTCGTTAAGTCCTCGTAACTATAAATGGATTCCTGAGGAAGGTCATCAAACCACACTCTTGCTTTTCCAGTGAGTGTGGAATTGAACATATGACACCATGTTGGCATTGCCCAGCGTTCCGTTTTAGCAGCCGCCTAGAAGATTTTTAGGTGATCTTCTGGGTCTTCACTTCCTTCGTATGTCTTGATGTGACTAGGCATTCGTGTTTTTAGATAATCAAAGTACCGGATCCACGAAGTGAAAGGATCTGCTTCTTCACATACCCATGGTTGGGACAGATCGTTCTCGATACTCGACTTTTGCCTCTTAGGCTTTGACTTCCAATGTACTCCTGCACTACCCTACTTTCTGATAGTGCTTCCATCCTTCGCGAGGATGCTATTTTGTTATGACGTTTTTCAGAAGCAAACTCTGTTTCTTTTGAACGAGAACTCTAGTAACAGCTTTCGGTGTCTCTGCGGCTACTGTGGTATGACCGACGCCTTGAATCGTTCGAGTACGTTGATATGCTTTTCCCCTTGTCTCTGAGCCTGTGGAAGACACCCTTCTCTAGCCTTTTGAACTCCGTTTTTCTTTCTGGACCTTTTTCCCTTGGTGACTCAGAGTGGTCGCGCCATGGCTTAGGGCTTCCGGACATGTCTAGATCCGAGCCTTTTCTTGAGGTCCCTCCTTCTGCTCGGTGTTCCTGACTCGGAGTGTTGTGAGGCCTCCTAGAAGTTAAGACGAGCTTTTACGGCCTTGAGCTTTTCTTGCTGCACCTTCTCTTGGTGCACTTTCTCGACTATGATTGGTAAAAGCTGATGGTAATTCCTATCGTAGTACTCTCGTAAGGCAACATCGGAAACATGCCTGCCCAAGTCCTGCGGAACTTCCTCCTTCCCTAGCGTATTCTTTACAGCGGACGTGGGTTGGATGAGGGGAGTTTCCTCGTTAGTGCTCATGGTGAGTATTTTAGGAAACGCGGTTGTATTCGCGGTCTCACGGATGGCGCCAACTTGTTAGTACAAAATGTGTGGAGGGGTGAGAAATGGATCGGGGACGCTAACTGGGCCAGGC
>BQNB010039348.1:30095-48125 GCA_026074375.1 Tanacetum coccineum | reverse complement strand
AAAATAAGAGAAATTTTAGGTTTTTTCTTTCAATGATTATAAAAAGAGAGTATAAAATGATCGAAATGAATAGAGGACCAAATGGTTATCAAGTTGAAATGTTTATATTTAGTGGACAAAGTTAACAAGACAATTTTTTCCATTTTTACTATTCATTTCAAAAAACTTCAGCAACTGATATTAAGGGAAGATGATAACGGTAATAGTAATGGTGATGAGTTATAATTTATTTTCTCACAAATGGCAGGGCACACTCAAGGGAACCTGGGGCATGGCTGGGTCTGAATCAAGCCCTGCATCATTGTTGCAACTGTATGTTGATTATGGGCGGTATGTAGGGGTGTTAAACGGGTCGACCCGACCCGAACCCGATAATGCCTTATAGGGTCGGGTTCATTCGGGTCCAACTATGCTTATCGGGTCAACCCTACCAACCCGATAACCTTATAGGGTCGGGTTAGGGTTATATTTTTCAAATCATAACCCCTAAGTGGCTGTTATACGAATTTTGTTTTGTTTAACTTAGTAAATGTATATGCATGTTTAGTTTGTCTCCATATAATTAAGGTTTTGCCATAGTTACATAAACTGAGTTGAGTAGTAGTGGATCACAACCTCAAAATCATTCAAGAGGTTGTTTCAAGAGGTGACAAGAAATATAAGGTACAAATTGATTTGTACAAGAAGTCAATCAATATACAACTCATTCGTCTTCTGTTTTGGGGTTTTCTTGATTCCAGTAGGCCTTTTCTATCTTGTCTTTGCAAGCTTTTATTGAGTTGTAAGTTTAGTAATAGTCTTTGTTCATTAAACATAGCAGCTAGATATCTAATATAGATGGACAGATTTAACTTGTTGTCGTTGCTTTATTTGCAACCTGTGGTTATGGTCGAAGGTGAGTCCTTGTAGCTTTCGATGTGTATTGCTTCAAAAAAGCTGATATAGGTTAATAATTGGCAACAAATATTGCCAAATCGCCACAACCCGATAACAACCCGACAACCCAACCCGATTCAACCCGACCCGTTTTGACCCGAAACCTGATAACCCGATATTTTATAGGATCGGGTTAGGGTTAATATTTAGGACACCAAAACCCGAATCAACCCGACACGTCCAACCCGATAACCCGACAACCCGACCTGATAACACCCCTAGCGGTGACAACACTTTCCTCGAAATTTCCTTCTAGAACAAAAATTTCAAAAATGCCCTTGGCTCTTAGGATGTGATTAGTTGGCTTAATTGAAAGGACTAATCTGCCCTTAACTCTCTTGGGCATATTTAAAGCAGATCAGATCCAGACGAGGGATGATTAGTGTAGTAGTGTAGGAGTAGTTTATAGTGTAGAATTAGTAGTAGAATTTAGTTTCTCTCAAATATTTAGTGTAGCTTATTTTTAAAGTTGTAGCTTATTAGTAGTATTGTAAAAGCTTTTTAAAAGCTTAATTTAGCTTATTGTAATCAACTTATTTTAGCTTAATGAAGATGAAGTTTATTGAAGATTTTACTTGAAGTTTTTTTTTCTACTCCTAATCCCTATTTTTCTTTTCTTATCTCTAGCTTATTTTCTATTAATCGAATAAGCTTTTTGATGACATCAAATAACGTCTATTTTATAGCATCATTTATCCCATGTTATTAACTGATGTGCGGTTGTCGTATGACTTCTACATGAGAAGTTTTACAACTCCCTAGGCAGTGCACCTAATCATTGTAGTGTAGTATGGGGAAGACTCGGGATTGTTTATCATTCACTCGAGATATTTTGAAGATTAAAAAAAAAAAAAAAACTATTCTGAAAGACCAATACGCCGTATCTCATCAAGGAAAAGATACGCGTAACCGAGCGCTTGCACGCTCCACCAAACACCACAGAGGAATAAAGCTCAATACGTCGTATCTAGAAGAAGTCAATACGCCGTATTGAAGATATTGTATGTGAATATTCTGGAAGATATCAAGCGTGGTCCCTTGATATGAATATTATAGTTTATATATAATATATATATCCTGAAATACCAAATCAGTAATAGTATAGAGAATATCCCGTTTGATATAAAAATTGCTTGAGGACAAACAATATTATATCTCCCGGATGTCGTATCCCGACGAAGTGTGAATTGAAAACCTTGTTTCAGTTTGTGATCGCGTGCTTGAATAATCAATATTTTGGATTTGGATTCTAAACCTAATAATGCAAAGTGGAAAGCACATAAAAGGCACGTTAAACTAGAATTAAAGGCACAACTAAATTTTAACGACAATTAAACACTTAACGATTAATTAACGACTAACGGATAAACAAAAATTATCAAAATTAACTCTAAAAACTTAAAATGCAAATTTCTTAATCTAAAATGATAAAATTGATTTTTAGAAACAGAAAATATTTTTTTTTGTATTTTTATTATTTTTAAAACTTATTTTAAATCTTTTTAAACTAAAACCTCAATTAAAAATATTAAATGAAAACTGAAAATTATGAAAAAAAACTCAGAAAAATTCCTAAACTAATAATAAAGGTTTAGAAAGAAAAATGGAATTCACAGCTTATTCCAATAAGCTGTGAAAATTCAATAAGCAAGAATAAGCTCAAACTGAAAACATGTATAAGGAATTAATGATGCAAGGGTCTTATGAAAAAGACCACTGCCCCTACCTGGCGCGCCGCCCAAGCAGCCCCCTCGCGATCAGGGCTGGCCCCCAGGGCCCAATGCCCCGCACGGGGCCGGCCGCCGGTGGTGGTTTGTGCGTTGGGCAGTTGGCCGGGGGGCGGGGTGGCGTTTGCCCGGGGGCCCACTGGTGGCCAGTGGGGTGGGCCCTTGGGGGGCTGCACCGCGCGCCCGGTGGGGGGGGCCGGAGGGCCGGGGCCTGCGGCGCCCCCGCTGCCCACCCGAGACTGGAAACGAGCCAAAAGGGCTAAAAACAACCCGCAAAGATTATACGGACAACATACAACGCGGACACACAAAAATAATTAAATTTGTTTTTAATTATCAGTTATTTAATTAATAAGAAATATTAAATAAATTAGTCATCATTTTTATTAAAAGCCTTGTTGATAACGTGAATACTCGAGCTTAAATCCATTTTTATTTCGGACGAGGCAAAACCGGTTCACAAAATGAATAACAAATATTTTATTAAATGTTATAAAATATTTATGAAATATTATCAAGTGAATACTCATTTTTATCAGAAAAATGATTTGAAAAACAATGGCGCAAGTTTCGTGCGTTGAATCGACCGTTAACTAGCTCAAACGAGTCCCGAACCGGAAGTTATAAAAACTACATTAGATATTTACACAAGTAACCCTCAACTATTATTAACTTGTCACTTATTTTTAAAGTTTTATTATAAATAAAACTTTTATATATTTTTTCATTTCATTCCATCTTTATACACACACACACATAATATAAACTCTCTCTTCTCCCTCAAACTATCCGGCCAACCACCACCACCGCCGGACCCGGTCACCACCACGCCGCCGCCGCCGGAAAAGTTTTCCGGCGGACTTTTCCGGCCGAATGCAAAAAGGTTCCCCATCTCTCGATTTACCCGATCCCCATACTCACTCTCCGCCACTCGCCACCATCTTCACCCTCATCACATCGTCATCATCACCACACCAAAAAGGGTGTGTTCGTTATGTGGTTAACACCACTAGGGTCCGTTTGGTTGCGGGTTTAACAGCAGGGTGCGTTCGGGTTTAAAGCACCAAGAAGGGTGCGTTCGGTTTTGTATCTTTTCACAAACAAGGGTGCGTGTGGTTGGCCATGTAACAACGAGTAGGGGTGCGTTGAGTGGTAAAACCTCACATAAAGGGTGCGTTGGGTTAATGGCAGCAAAGGGGAGGGGGGTTTGGTTTGGCTGTGTAAGCGACCATAGGGTGCGTTTGGTTTTGTTATACCGCCAAGGGTGCGTCCGGTTTTGTTCACAGTCACCAAAGGGGTGCGTTGGGTTTTATAACCCAATTAGTGTGCGTTGGTTTGTGGGTTCGGGTCAGCCCCGAAAAGGGTGCGTCGGGTTGGGTTTAACAACCAAGGGATGCGTTAGGTTGTGGGTTAACAACCAAGGGGCGCGTTTGGCTGTTGTTAACAGCCAGGGGGGATGTTTGGTTGGATGTCGAAACAACCGGGGAGGGTGTCGGGTTGGCTGTGGGACAGCCGGGTATAGCCGGGGGAAGGGTTGTTTCGGGTTGTTAATATCACTAGGGTGCATTTGGTTGTAATAAAAACACCAAGGGGTGCGTTCGGTTGACTGCCACCACCACGAAGGTGCGTTTGGCAGTCACCACCACCATAGGGTGTGTTGGTTTCGGCTGTCAACCACCCACGAGGGTGCGTTTGGCAGTGACAGCAGCTAGGTGGTGTTTGTTTGTTCGTTGACAGAAACAGCAGCCAAGGGAGGGGCTGCGTTCGGGTTGGGTTGTGACCACACAAGGGTGCGTTGGTTTTATTATAAAACAGCCATAGGGGTGTGTTTGGGATTATCAGAAAAACAGCCCAAGGGTGCGTTTGGCTTAACAGCCACGCACAAGGGTGCGTTTGGCTTAACCGAAACAACTTAAAGGCGTGTTTGGTTTTAAGGATAATGTATTACAAAAGAAAAAGACAAGGGACCGAAATGCAACGTGCAAGTATTGCAATAAGGTTATAAGAGATGAGGGGCCAAAGCTGCCAACCTACCCAAACTCTATCTTTTCCCGCCCAACAAAACCCAGGTACAGAGTAGGGATGTCTTCCCATACCTTCTATCCTGCAAACCACTCAACACCCTAGATAAATCATTTCAACCACTCCACTTTCCCCCCCCCCCCCGCTGTATAAGTACAGTTGGCAATCTTCACCATTCCCAAGTATTTTCGATGGCTATGATTGACTCCAAAGAAGCACAAAAGAAATTGAAGGCTGGGATTTGTTTTAAAATCACCTCACACAACAAGCACACTTGGTTTTTGTCTCTACAAAGAAACACAGAAGAAAGAGGAGATAGAAGTCGGAGAGAAGAAGACTTCGGCTATAAATAGAGCCTTTTGTAAGCCTTTGAGGCAACTAGTTAGTTAGTTTTTAATTTTTAATATAACTTAGCTTATTTTCAGTTCTTTTAAAACTCATTTACACCTTTTACTTTCAGCTTTGTAACACTTTCAAGTTTTAATGCAAATTTGAGGTTTTAAGTCAATTTACAATTCCAAGTATTCAGTTTCTTCATTGTGCTGTTTTGTGTTCAAAAAGCTTTCAATACAGCTTATTTCTAAGCTTCTTTAATTAAGTAAACCTAAAAAGTTAATTAGTTAAGAGAAAATCAAAAAAATCACTCTCAAAATACACCACAGCTTATTTTATGGATGATAAGCCAATTCTAGATGGGCTTATGGACTCTCACTAGCTTGTTTTATACAAGCTAGAGCTTGTAGACTCTTTGTTTAACCCTGTTTTGAGCAAGGGTATTGTAAGTCTCTCTTTTTCTTACTTTTCTATTTACAGTAGAAACTGCTTATATGAGCTTATTTGTTACTTATGTTTACTTATTTGTGCTTTATCAGAATGTTTAGTGCTTATCTTACTTAGTTGTTAGTTTAAAAGTGATTTGTGCAACTTTCTTAGTTAATACTGTTAGTTCATTTTCTAAAACTGTAGTTTTGAGTTAACACTGTTAGAAAAATTCAGCTTATTTAAGTGCTTATTCTTAATTAAAGTCTGCTTATAAGTGTCTTATTTTGTTGGATAATCTGTTTTTAATCAGTATGAAAAGAAAAATGATTTTGGAAACCTTTAAGGGATGTTTGGAACCAGCAGTACTAACCCAATATTGTATGACAACTAGTTCAATTTTTTGGATTTTAAAACCAGCAGTACTAACTCAAAGGTAGCAGTACTAACTCCAAGTTAATACTGTTAGTTAATACTGTTAGTGCTGTTAGTTCATTTTCGCGTATTAGCTTATTGTTTCTGCTTAACTAAGATTTTCTTAGCTTTTTAAAGTAGATTAGGCCCATTTTTGTTTATTGACTTCAGTAGAGCTTATTTAAGCTTATTTGCCTTTTCATAGTAATTCTAAGATTTTATCAGTTTTTAGTTTGTTAGCTTATTCTCCATTCCAATTTATTATAGTTGCTTATTCTTATGCCTGAGTGCTTATTAGGGATGGTTAAATATCTGTTTTAGCTTATTTTCCATATTTCTTGTTTTCATTGTGTTTTGTTAAAGCTCGCAGTAACTAACTTAAAAAGCTATCAGTACTAACTCCAAGTTAGTACTGAAAGTTAAAACTGTTATACTGTTGTTTATACTGCTGAGCTTCCTTGCTATAATTTAAGCTTAATTGCTTTTTTGAATATTGCTTAGTTTAGAGTTTTAGCTTAGCTTTATTTGATTTGTCCTTAAGTTTTATTGAGCTTATTTCTGTCCTTAGAGTAAAAAGTTTTTAAGTGTTTGTTCCATTTCCTAGCCTTTAATCCTGCACTAGCTTATTTTCCATTCATATCATTGAGTGCCCTTTTGCTATTAGGTTTTTAGTGCCCAATAGTATCCAACTCTTTGCCATTCATCAACAAACATCAATCCGTAAATTCGATTTTCCCATTCAAGGCCACGTTTGGACCAATAACGGACGCCGTAGACACTCTATACTGCTACCGGTTTCATTGATTTTCCGGATTTTGATCCTTGATATATAATTATATTGTATACATTTATCTAATTATAAAGAGTGGTTAAAGTTTTATGCGATCATATTGGCGCCGCTGCCGAGGAGGTCCTGTGAAAACGATTATCGATACGTTTGACAAATTGTTTTTGAATTTGTGAATATTTTCTTTTATAAAAATATAAAAAGTACAAAAATATTTTTCATTTTCATTTATTAAAAAAAACCAAAAATATAAAAACATTGTCCATAAAAAGGGAATAAAATTCACAAATTGGTAAAAATACCAAAATATAATATTCAAAAACTTTCCATTTGTGTCTCTTACGACGTACGGCTCACCTTGAAAAGTTAAACAAACTAAAAAGTGGGTAAAGGAGGTTGATCCAAGGAACAACGACCCAAAAGGAGAAATAAGAGCTTCGCGGTATTCC
This sequence comes from Tanacetum coccineum, assembly GCA_026074375.1. Classification (NCBI taxonomy): domain Eukaryota; kingdom Viridiplantae; phylum Streptophyta; class Magnoliopsida; order Asterales; family Asteraceae; genus Tanacetum; species Tanacetum coccineum. Next base: position 41,031 of record BQNB010039348.1, on the reverse strand, counting down.
CTAACTCCTCCTCTCACCTGGTTTGCTTTTATCATATTGAGATCTACCGTGAAGTAAGTGTTGTTAGATTAATTTGGTTGAAGTTTCTTATCTCATTGTCCGTTAAAATCAATTGTGAATAAATCATTGAAAAACCAAAAAAAAAAATTAGTGTAAATTTTCTTTTTAAATTTCTATTTTGTGCATGCGCACTCGTTCTCAAGCCCGTAAACGTCGACAACAACAAGTCCGACAAACTTCTGTTGAATCACCAAATTCTTGAGAAACCAAATCTCCCTAGTTACGATAGAAGATAATCGTACTAAGGGCTCCAAATGCTCGAAGCACCCACCGAGGTTACGAGGATGCAATCGTTGTTCCCCGATCAACGCAATCAATTTTTGAGATCAAGCATGGTCTGCTTAACCTATACAAAAGAAAAAAAAAAAAAAAAGAAAACCAGCAATTTTGTTTGACACAGATAAAGAAGACACACATGCTCACATCCGATATTTCAACAAGATCACTTCTACGATGAAGTTCCCGAACGTCCCGAGTACGTCGGTTAAGCTTATGCTTTTCCCATTTTCCCTCGAGGGGGCAGCCCGGATTTGGCTTGACAAAGAACCCCCTTCAATCGTTCTTACATGGATGAATCTTGTGTCCGAATTCATTTACAATTTCTATTCCCCCTTCTAAAATGAACAACTCTTAGGAAATGAATCATGAGATTTCAGCAAAGATTGACGAATCGTTTTATGAAGCTTGAACCGATTCATGATTTCTTAGGTTCATGCCCGCATCATAGGTTTTCAAAATGCATCAACTCGATACATTCTATATATGCCTTGAACACAAATGATCAAGATTCGTTGAATTCCTGCCGCGGTGTAACTATTTTGTGATAAAATGCCCGAGAATGTCTAAAATCATCGAGAGCAATCCAAAAGTTCGCAATTCACGAAGCAATACCCGTTGTTGCTTAAAGTGAGTGCAAGCACTCATACCCCGGAATCTCTCCCGATGTCTCCGAACTCAAAGATATGGTCAAAGCATTGCTCCTTGATAAGAAGAATCAATCCCAAGCTCCCGCTCACCAAACTCCCGCGCCCGTAAAAGCGATCGGGCAAAGTTGTGTAACTTGCGGGGGTGGTCATTCTTACCAAAATTGTCCAGCCACCGATGGCAACATTTATCATGGCAATATCCAAGAATACGTGTTATAAGCCGCCGCAGCTAACTACAACCAAGGGAATGCCAGTTACCGACCTCAGATGTTCAACCAAATTCACCTCCCGGTTTTCCTCCTATGCAAAACCATCAAAACATCCAAAATCGGGGGATCAATTTCAACCAAAATCGGGGTAATAATTTCAATCAAGGACAAGTTTACCAACCCTAGATTAATCAACCCCCGACTTTCCAAGCTCCAGTTCCACCAGCACCAGGTGTGTCTAAGCCCGATTTTGATAACTATGTCAAAGCTAACGACGCGGCTATGCAAAATATGCAAAATCAAATGGAAAATATAACGGACCTGATCACCAAATTCGTAAATAGTAATACCGCTTCTACTTCGAGTTTGGGTTCTCTTCCAAGCAACACCATTGCTAACCCGAAAGGTGATGTGAAAGAAATCACTACTCGAAGCGGTGTTTTCTATAATGGACCTCAAATTTCTTCTTCTAAAGAGAAGGAAAATGAACCCGAGGTGACAAAGGATACGGTTCAACCAAGCACCGAAAACATCCAACCTCCAGTGGTCCAAACTAATGACCAAATTGGTGAGCCCGTTGTTGCTTCAAAGACTAAACCAACCTTGCCTTATCCTTCAAGGGCTAACAAAGAAAAGCTCTGTGAAAAAGACAATCTTCTAGCTTTAAAATTTATGGAGATTTTTCGAAATCTCCACTTTGAGCTAAGTTTCACGGACGCTCTCCTACACATGCCCAAATTTGCACCAATGTTTAGAAAGCTCCTCAATGACAAAGATAAGATGATTGAATTGACAAAAACAATGGTAAACGAGAATTGCTCGGCGGTTATCCTAAAAAAGTCTTCCCGAGAAACTTGGAGACCCACGGTAGAGATTCTTATACCGTGTGATTTTCCGGAGATAATTTAATGCATAGCCTTGTGAGTCTCAGTGCACAAGCATCCAACCTAATGCCTCTCCCATTTGGAAAGGAAAAACTAAGTCTCCCTGCTTGACAAAACCCCGAATGATACGTGAACTTGCCGATCGAAAAACGATTTTCTACTCCCACCGGCAACGCCGAGATGTTTTCGTGAAAGTTGTAACGTTCTTTCTTTCTGCCGATTGTGTCGTTTATTACGTTGCCGATCCTCGGGTTTCCCCTAATCTTAGGAAGGACATATTCTTGAGGACGGCTCGTGCCTTGATCGATGTCACTGGAGAAACCAATACCTTAGGCACGATGACAAAATCCCGTGACCTTCAAAGTTGGTGATACTAAGACTTTCTCCTACAATATCATTGAATTCTGTTAACCGAGTCGATGTTATTGACATTGCATGCGAAGAATAAGTTATTCAAGAAGTACGTTAAATTTCTTCTAAAAGGGGCAATCCCACTATCTATTCGGAACACGATCGATTCTCGCTCTCCTCTTTCACCCCTTCGGAGGAAGTGATTTTGTCAAATGGAAGAGATCGACCGAAATCTTGAACATGAGAATTCAAGAACCACCAGGTGTTGACGCATCTATGATTCTGAGGAGATACTGTTTACCTTGAGAATTGTTAATGGTAATCAATAAGTGACCCAAATCTCCTCCGTCACCAGTTTTGGAAATAAATGTACCTGAAGAGATTTAAATCTTCATGTGAAGATCCTCCCGACCTGACCTAAGACATACCATCCTATCTTGAGTATGCGTTTTAGGAGGGTGATTGACAAATACCCTCAAATCGTCTAAAAATCTTGAAAGATGAGGAAAAAACCGCCCTGAATCAAGGATTCTTAAGTCACACAAACATTCCATATGCTTGGAAGATTTCTGATATTAAGGGGATAGATCTCACAGTTTTGCACCCATAAAGAATTATTGATGGAAAGAAATCCAAACCCGTAGTCAACATCAAGAGAGATTTAACCCCAAAATCCATGAGGTTATTAAGCCAAGAAGTTATCAAACTTCTTGATGCCGTGGTTAATTACCCAGTCTCTGACAGTCCCTTGGTTGATGCCCGAGTTCAATGAGTCCCTAAGAAGGGAGCATAACCATGGTAAAAAATGAAGAAAAAGTAATACCCACTAGGTTGGTTACGGGATGGCGAGTTTGCATCGATTACCGAAAACTCAATGATGCAACTCGTAAAGACCATTTCCCGTTGCCATTTATGGATCAGATGCTTGAAAGATTAGCCGGAAATGAGTACTATTGCTTTTTGGACGGATTCTCAGGCTAATTTCAGATCCCGATTGACCCACTTGATCAAGAGAAGACTACCTTCACCTGCCCTTACGGGAACATTTGCCTATCGTCGCATGTCCTTTGGGTTATGCAATGCCGGGTACTTCCAAAGGTGCATGGTTGCAATCTTTCACGATATGATTGAGAAAACCATGGAAGTCTTCATGGATGATTTCTCGGTTTTCGGTGACTCTTTCTCCTCCTTCCTTTCCCATTTAGACAAAATGCTCCAAAGGTGTGAAGACACCAATCTTGTGCTAAATTGGGAAAAGTGCCACTTTATGGTCAAGGAAGGAATAGTCCTTGGCCATAAGATTCTAAAGATCCAGGTGGATTGAGGATGAAAATCAAAAGTTGATGTCATTGCAAAGTTACCTCATCCCACTACCGTGAAGGGTATTCGCAGTTTTCTCGGTCACGCCAGATTCTACCGACGATTTATTCAGGATTTTTCCAAAATCGCTCGGCCTATAACCCACCTCCTTGAAAAAGAAACTCCGTTTATCTTCTCGAAGGAATGCATCGAAGCATTTGAAACCTTAGACTAAGTTAACACAGGCTTCCAATTCTATTGCTCCCGATTGTGGACTTGCCCTTTGAAATCATATGTGATGCAAGTGTATTTTGCTAGTTGGGCGAAGTCCTAGGGCAACGTAAGGACCAAGCACTTCCAGTCGATACAGCTAGTGTTAGCAAAACTATAGACTGGAGGCCCAAGGCACATTACACACAACGGAAAAAGAATAACTTGCCGTGGTGGTATGCTTTCGAGAAATTCCGGCCCATATCTGTCTTGTCCAAAAGCACATGTATACGGACCATTCGACTCTCAGTACTTGCTTGCGTAAGCAAGCTCTTTAAACCAAGATTGCACCGGTGGATTTTGCTTGGCTCCAAGAAATTGAAGTCGTATCCCGTGAAAAAAGAGCAGAAAATCTCGTCGGATGACCACCTTTCTATGACTTGAAAATCCCCATCAAAGGTGAGCTCGAGAAAAAAGAAATTAAAAACGGAAACATTCCTCTCGAGACACTTGGGATGGTGTACTTTCCGTGGTGATGAATAATGCCCCATGTTTTGCCGATTTTGGAAGAACTACCTGCGAAGTAATTTTGTGATCAAAGGGATGTCGTCTCAGCAGAAAAGAAAGTTTTTCAAAGACGTCAAACACTACTTTTGGGACGACCCCTTCTTGTTTAAGATATGTGCGGATCAAGTGATTCGGCGTTGTGTTTCGGGGCAAGAAGCTTTTGACATTCTTAAAGCTTGCCACAGTGGACCCACCGGGGGACACTACGGTTGCAATTACACCGTCAAAAAAGATCATTATCAAGATTTATATTGGCCCACGATCTACAAGGATGCCCACGACTTTGTCACCCGATGTGACATTTGTCAACGTCAAGGCAAAATTTCGCAACGTGATGAGATGCCACAAAACTCTATCCAAGTTTGCGAAATCTTTGAATATGTGGGGCATTGATTTTAGGGACTGTTCCCATCTTCAAGAGGGAACAAATATATTACTCGTGGCCGTTGATTATTTATCAAAATGGGATTTAAGCAAAAGCGCTCTCCACCATGACGCCCTGAGTTTTGTTACAAATTTGTCAAATCTCTCTTCCCAGATTCGGTAGCCCCTCGTGGCAATTCATAAGTGATCGCGGAACCCATATCTCAATGACCAATTGCAAAGGTCATTGCTTAAATATGGAGTCACACATCGACGCTCCACCGCGTATCATCCACAAACAAGTGGACAATAGAGGTATACCAATCGTGGTTTGAAAAGAATTCCTTGAAATTACCGTGGCGAAATCGTGCCTCTTGGTCGGATAAATTAGATGACGCACTTTGGGCCTTCCGTACAGCTTACAAAACACCCATCGGGTGTACTCCATACAAGTTTAGTATACGGGAAGCCTGGTCATCTTCTGATTAGCACGAGCACAAAGCCTTACTGGGCCCTTAAGCATACAAACTTTGATATCAAAACCGCGGGTGATCACATAAAAGTTCAACTCAATGAACTTAAATGTAATTCGTGATCAAAGCCTATGAAAACTCTTTGATCTACAAAGAGAAAACAAAGAGAATCCATGACTCCAAGATCAAAAATCGCGTTTTCAACGACGTGATCGATCCTCCTCTTTTAATCACGAGATTGAGATTTTTCTGGGCAAGCTAAGACCCGCTGGAGTGTGTGACCATTCACTGTAACCCAAGTTTTCCATAGGCACTATTGGAGTTATCCCAAAACTCCTGGGCCAAATTCCAAAGCGAATGGTCACGGTTTAAAGCACTACTTTCAGGGGACATACACAATTGTGTAGCCCAGATCTCCTATACGATTCCCCAAGGACCAATAAATCGGGGACGGGTCAAGCATAGGCGACCTTAAACAAGCGCGTTCGGTGGGAGGCAGACCCCAATGCTTATCGTAGTATTCTGTGTAGAAAGAATATGGGTTTTTCTTTTGTTGGGAGGCTCGCCTCTTATCCATTACCCATGGTTTCGTGTTTGTGTTGTTAATTGTCCAAGGATCGCCTCGGGTTTTGTGAAGACTCTCGTGCCTCCCAGTTTTGTCTTCATCCACAAAGCTTCACATCCTCAGCTTCATTTTGGGAATCCCTTATCCAAATCTAAATCGACTAACGTTTTATCTTTTGGCATACTTATAAACGGCTTTAAGATTTACATGAAGGTTCCTTTCAAACATCGAGGACGATGTTTAGTTCTAGTAATGGGGGGATCTTCGATTTGAATTCGCATGCAGCCGTTGTTATCATGTAATCCCAGTTTTTACCACCAAATTTTTGCAAAAATACCAAAAAAAAATTAAAAAATTTAAAAAATTTTCAAAAATAAAATAGGTGTTTTGTCACAGTTTTGACTCTCCTAATGGGTAGAATGAGAATAATTTTTGACACGATCGGGCGTGTTGAGCCCTAGCTAGTTCCTCAATTGTAGGCTAAGCTTTCACGAATTCTATTGCTTTGAATTTTAATAAGGTGAAGAAGAATGTGAAGTGATAGAGCTAAATATGAAGTTTAATGTGCTAGCAAGATCTATCGAAAGCTTATATGAGTAACTTGTTGCTTGTATCTCGCCATTAGCTTCTAATCCACCTAATCATACTTGCTCATTATTATTCAACTAAGTTCAATCGATGTTTTTAAGAAATAGCATCAAATTTGGTAACTTGATTCTTAAAGTGCGAGGGTTTTTCTGTTCTTAGTGATTTAAAGATAAAATGCCAAAGAAGCATGAATGAAATATGAATGCAAAGATGCATGAATATTGAAATTACGCCAATGAAGCATACATTTGATTATATGGAGCAAGTAAAAGATGTGTCGTGATATCCCGCTACGCTAGTAACGAGGTGGGGGTTCAAACTAAGACATCTTTACTTCTAGGGATTTGGTGTGTTGTGATATCTCACCTGGAAGCAAGGTCTAGGTGGGGTTCAAACTAAGACATCTATCCTTAGCCATATTAGGAAGAAGGTGTTGATGTGATTTCCGCACAGCTAAGAACACCGGTCGTTGGTTGTGATATCCTACTAGGGAGCGAGGCCTAGGTAGGTGTTCAAACTAAGCAATGCATTCCTAGCCTTAAGAACTTATGATTATGATGATGAAGATGTTGCAAAAAGTTCTACAGTTAAATTTTCGTTTTTTAAAATCAAGTTACAAGGTCCTAATAAGTTGTTGCTTTGAGTCATGATTCATCTTGAATTACGACTATGGAAATAAGTTGATCTATGGTTGAGTTGAATTGAGTACACACATGTAAATCATATATCCATGTTGGGAGTTAAAAGTTCACAAGTCATAAGTATGAGTGCTCAACATTTAGACTTATATTGACAAATGATCTTGTTTAATTGCTTGGTTTGGAACTAGTGAAAAATCGGGGACGACGAATTTATCCTTCAGGACATCCGTAGATTATTCTATGGACGCTTCTCATTCTATGATCCCAGTGTTTATAAAATAAAGGAAGTCAAACAGGTAGTTAAGAAAAGAAAAAAGGAAAATCCAAAAAATATTAGGGATAGTTAGTGTACATATGAAAAATTGGTGAAAACGGGACTTGTCGAAGCTATTGATTCTTTAAGTTCTCCTTGACGAACACTTTGCTACTTTTCAAGGTTTTTAGTCGAGGGGGATTGAAATTCTTAGTTTTTGTAAGTGTTTACTTCATAACATTGCGTGAGGACACGCCAATACCTTAGTATGGGGGATTTTGGTATGTGCTTAATTACACATACCATTTTCCATTAAAAACGGACTTAAAAGACTAAAAATGTACCAAAGGTATCGAGGACTAGACTCTGTCCTTGAACAATTAAAACTCTATATTGGCATACCAACGCGACTACACTTTCTCCTTTGATGTGTTCTCTATTAAAAGGTTTGCTTCATAAAGCACTTATACCAACAATAAACCTTGTAATGATGTTTCTCTAAGATACCTATTCTAATGGATTGGATATCCTGGTCTGATAAACCACGATCTAGCCATCTAGGATATACTAACAATGATTAAGAGGTTTGCTTCATAAAGCATTTATACCAACAATAAACCTTGTAATGATGTTTCTCTAAGATACCTATTCTAATGGATTGGATATCCTGGTCAACCTAGCCGAAATTTATGGATATTAAGAAATGTCGAAACATTAGATATTGCTGAATAAAGTTATCAGCGTCATGTTCAAATGGCTTAGTAAATCTTAAGTCTTGTTCCTAGTCACACTAAGCGGATAACACAGATTTAATCTCGGGACGAGATTTCTTTAAGGGGTAGGTACTGTAACATCCGAGAATTTTTTGAAATTTCGAATGACGATTTTACCCTTTGATTTTTCGGGTCTGGCTTGACTTATAAGAACGATCATCTAAATCACGTTTTCACGACTCGGACTCTAAAGCAATTTGATGTGGAATGATATTCCTGACAACTTTTTAGTTTTGACCGAGATCCGAAAACAGTCAGAAGGTGACTGAAATGCCCTCGCAAAATTTTAGAATCAAGAACGAGTACCGGCAAAAAAAAAATTAAATTTGTTTTGTTATTTAATTATCAGTATTTATTTAATAAAAATATTAAATAAATTATTCATCATTTTAATGAAAAGCGTTGTGATAACGCAAATGCTCGAGCTTAAATCCATTCTATTGCGGACAAGACGTAACCGGTTCACAAAACGAATAACAGATATTTTATTTAATGTTATAAAATATTTCTGAAATATTATCAAATAAATACTCATTTTTATCGGAAAAATGATTTGAAAAACAATGGCGCGAGTTTCGCGACTCGAATCATCCGTTAAGTCGTCCAAACATGTCCCGAACCACTTTTATCAAAACTATATAAAGAAAGTTACAAAATGAACCCTCAACTATATTAAACTTATCACTTTATATTAAAGTTTTAATATAAATATAAAATTTTATATTAAATTTTTTTATAAATCATTTCATCTCAAAATTATACACACACAATTTATAACTCTCTCTTCTCCCTCAAACTATCCGGCCAACCACCACCACCGCCGGATCCGGCCACCACCGTCGCGCCGTCGCCGGAAAACTTTTCCGGCAGACTTTTCCGGCCGAATGCAAAAAGGTTCCCCATCTCTCGATTTACCCGATCCCCACTATCACTCTCCTCCACGCGCCACCTCCGCCACCGAAACCACCACCGCCACCCGCTGTGACCACCAACACCATCTTCACCCTCATCACCTCGTCATCATCACCACACCAAAAAGGGTGTGTTCGTTATGTGGTTAACACCACTAGGGTCCGTTTGGTTGCGGGTTTAACAGCAGGGTGCGTTCGGGTTTAAAGCACCAAGAAGGGTGCGTTCGGTTTTGTATCTTTTCACAAACAAGGGTGCGTGTGGTTGGCCATGTAACAACGAGTAGGGGTGCGTTGAGTGGTAAAACCTCACATAAAGGGTGCGTTGGGTTAATGGCAGCAAAGGGGAGGGGGGTTTGGTTTGGCTGTGTAAGCGACCATAGGGTGCGTTTGGTTTTGTTATACCGCCAAGGGTGCGTCCGGTTTTGTTCACAGTCACCAAAGGGGTGCGTTGGGTTTTATAACCCAATTAGTGTGCGTTGGTTTGTGGGTTCGGGTCAGCCCCGAAAAGGGTGCGTCGGGTTGGGTTTAACAACCAAGGGATGCGTTAGGTTGTGGGTTAACAACCAAGGGGCGCGTTTGGCTGTTGTTAACAGCCGGGGGGGATGTTTGGTTGGATGTCGAAACAACCGGGGAGGGTGTCGGGTTGGCTGTGGGACAGCCGGGTATAGCCGGGAAGGGTCGTCGAGTTTGGCTGTCGTTAACAGCCGGGTTGGGTGCGTTTGGTATTAAAGACGAGCGAAGGGTGGTTTGGTTCAGGTTGGGTTTATATCACCAAAAGGGGTGCGTTTGGATTGTCACAGCCGCGGGTGCGTTTGGTTTTGCACCGCGGCGGGTGCGGTTGGTTTGGGTTCACAACAGCCTAGGGGTGCGTTCGGTTGACTGCCACCACCACGAAGGTGCGTTTGGCAGTCACCACCACCATAGGGTGTGTTGGTTTCGGCTGTCAACCACCCACGAGGGTGCGTTTGGCAGTGACAGCAGCTAGGTGGTGTTTGTTTGTTCGTTGACAGAAACAGCAGCCAAGGGAGGGGCTGCGTTCGGGTTGGGTTGTGACCACACAAGGGTGCGTTGGTTTTATTATAAAACAACCACAAAGGGGGCGTTTGGCTGTCAAAACAGCCTAAGGGTGCGTTTGGCTTAACAGCCACGCACAAGGGTGCGTTTGGCTTAACCGAAACAACTTAAAGGTTTGTTTGGTTTTAAGGATAACAATAGATTAGGGTGCATCTTTGGGTTATAATATGCACGAGGGTGCGTTTGGCTGTCCATCAGCCGGGTCGAGTGCGTGTGTTTGGCTGTCAAACAGCCGGGACAGCCGGGGATTCGTTTGGTTTGATAATCAGACACAAAAAGGGTGCGTTTTGTTTTGCACCATAATTAATTCGATTATTTCGTTATATTATGGTTGATTACAAATTGGTTGCATACTCATTTACATAATTCGCTATGGGGTACATTATTTGACTTCATTTTTGGTCACCCAAATACATACTTTACATTGGAAATGATTATCGTATTTGAATTCATTTTTGGTCAGAGATGCATACTTTACTTTCGAAATGATTGTCGGATTACGATTTGATTGGCGCCTGCGGGGCCAACAATCATTACTGCCCGGGTGTTCTTGGAGGGAACACCTATGAGGGGAACATATTATTTTTATTACTGTCCGGGTGTTCTTGGAGGGAACACCTACGATGGGTACATTCTTACAGTGCCTTGAATAAAGTGGCATACATACAAGTCTACGTCGCACAGTTTCATAAACTTAGAGTAATGGTAATCATGGTTTTATACACACTTGAATAAAGTGGCAATACATACTTTGGATATTTGTGATCCAACTTTGATACGTACATTTTG
>BQNB010039347.1:6576-41591 GCA_026074375.1 Tanacetum coccineum | reverse complement strand
ATTACCATTATAATGACTTGCATTCAACCATATGATAATATTCAACTGTTTTCCCATGATAATACTGTTCTCCATGATAAATAATGTTCCCCATGATGATTGTCCCTGCAATACCAATATTTCCACTATAACTTGTATTCAACTATTACATTTCAAACCTATGAATTTCACTCAACCTTTGTGTTGACTTTTTAGCATGTTTATCTCAGGTAATTGAGCAAGTTGCGGTACGGAGTGGCATGGACTCGAAGATGGCTGAACTGTTATCATTCAAACATAATGTTTTAGATTTTGGGACCTGCATTTTGTAAAAACTCTGATTATAATGAATGATAACTAAATTTTTCCAACAACGTCTCTTTTAAAGTTGTTTTCTATGATTATGATTGTTGTATCCATGAAGTAATACCCCAGATTAGCTTCCACTGCTATATTGTAAAAATGGGGGTATTACACATCAAGCCAAAAGAAGCTACATTTCAAGTGGTGCTGGATGCTCTCGCTCTCACTCCATTCTACCGTGCATTCCTGATCACTGTAGATGTTCCTGCTATTTACATGCAAGAATTTTGGGCTACAGTTTCTCTTCATAGGTCATCCATCAGATTCACTATTAACAAGAAGAAATTATCTCTCGATGTTGATATATTCAGAGACATTCTCTAGTTTTGTCCTAAAATTCCAGGATAAGTCTTTGAAGACCTCCCACTGGAACAAAACATTCTCTCTTTCATAAGAGATCTTGGGCACACTGGAGACGTCACCTATCTCACTGATGTGAATGTTGACTACTTGCATCAACCATGAAGAGCATTTGCTACTGTCATCAACAAGTGCTTAAGTGGTAAAGAAACTAGAATGGACAAGATTCGCTGTCTCGTGCTCAAATTCTCTAGGATATGTTCCATAAGAAGAATATTGATTATGTGTATCTACTTTGGTAAGACTTACTATTCTAGATTGAGTACAAAGATGCTAAGAAGACAAAAAAGATGTCATATCCCAGATTCACAAAGATCATCATTGATTACTTCATGTCAAATGATCCGTCTATTTCAAGGAGAAACAAGATGTTTTGGCACACTGCTCGAGATGATACCCTGTTTACTTCTATGAGATGTATCTCTAGACATGAAGATACTCAGGTATATGGTACCATTCTTCCAACGGAATTAACAAATCAAGCAATGTTGGAATCCAAAGCTTACTAGACATGCTATGCTTTTGCTTCTGAAGAGAAGGCTCCAAAACAAAAGTATATTCGAAAGAAAGCTGATTCAGACACATCTCCCAAGAAGAAGACTGTTCAAGCTACTAAAGGTACCAGACTCAAGTCAAAAGCTAAGGTGGCTAAACCTGTCAAGAAGAAGCAACCTGCAAAGAAGACAAAAGCAAAAGGTTTAGCTGTATTATCTGAGGTTGCATTAACTTAAGCTGAACAAATTAAGCTGGCTACCAAGAGAAGCAAGAAAGACTTTCACGTATCACATGCAAGTGGCTCAGGTGATGGAGTTGACACTCAGTCAAAGGTTCCTGATGAGCAACAATAAAAGACTTCTGGTACAGATGAAGGAACTTGTACTATACTAGGGGTTCCCGATGTACCTCCATACGAATCTGAAAGTGATAAAGAGTCTTGAGGAGATAGTGAAGACGAAGATGATAATGAGGATGATGGAGATAATGATGATGATGGTGAGAGTGATAATCATGATGATGATAGTGATGATGAAAGAACAAAAACTGACAGTGATGAGATTCCTAATCCAAATTTAACTAATGTAGATCATATTGAATATGAAGAAGAAGATGTTGATGACAGAGTTCGTACTCATTCTAACTATGAACTCACTGATGAAGAAAAGCTTGATGATGAAGAAAGAATGGATGATGAAGAGGTTATAAAGGAGCTGTATGGAGATGTGAATGTGAATTTGGGAAATAATGATACTGAGATGACTGATGCTGATCAAGGAGATTTAGAACAACAAAATGTCTCTCAAGAATCAGGGTTTGAGCAAGAAGAAGAGGACGCTCATGTAACTCTTACTCCAGTGCTTGACACATTGAAGGCCGATGAACCTGTACAAAGCTCTTCTGTCTCCTCCGACTTTACAAGCAAGCTCTTAAATCTTGAGATTCCATCTCCAGCTGACAATTGAGATTGCTTTATTTGTGGAAACCTCTGCTTATCATGCAACTGCAATTCCTGAAATCACATTCAGCTTCACTACAACTACTCCTCCGCCAACTCCATTCTTCAATCCTCTTCTACAACAACAAACACCAACTTTCACAACAACCACTTCCACAAATCCAACAGTGACTTTGCCATAAATTCCTAACTTTGCATCTGTATTCAAGTTTGATCAAACAATGTCCACATTAGAATCTGAAATGTCTGAGTTAAGACAAACAAATCAATTTGCTGAAGCTGTCTCTTCAATTCCGAAAATTGTTGATACGTATCTTCCTTCCAAGATGAAAGAAGTAGTGGATGTGGCTGTTCAACTGCAAACAAACAAGCTCAGAGAAGAAGCTCAAACCGAGAATCAAGAATTTCTTAATCAGGTAGACTCGACCATGAAGACAATAATTAAGGATCAAGTTAAAGCTCAAGTCTCCAAGATCATGCCAAAGATTTAGAAGTATGTGACCGAATCTTTGGGAGCTAAAGTATTAGTTAGATCAACTAATCAACCTCAGACGGCTTACGCAATTGCAGCTTCACTGTCAGAATTTGAACTGAAGAAGATTCTCATTGACAAAATAGAGGCCAACAAATCGATAAACAGATCAGACAATCAGAAGAATCTCTACAATGCATTGGTCGAATCATACAACTCTGACAAAGACATCATTATGGTGATGTTGTCTTACTAAAAAGAGGACGAGATGATCAAGACAAGGATGAAGACCCCTCCGCTGGATCAGACCGGGGACGAAAAAAGGAAATCTGGTAAAGATGCTGAGTCCTCTAAAGATTCAAGGTCTAAGGAAAAGAAGTCTTCAAGCACCTCCAAAGCCGCTTCCCAATCTCAACATAAGTCTTCCGGCAAATCTGCCCATGCAGAGGAGCCAAGTTATATTATTGAAGACTCAGGCATGCAAAAAGATCAAGAGTTTGTCATGGGAAACGATGATGAACAACCCGCTGACAAGGAGGTTAATAAAGCTGACTGGTTCAAGAAACCCAAGCGACCTCCAACTCCTGATCCTGATTGGAGTAAAAGACAACAAGTTGACTTTCAACCACCTCAGATCTGGATAAGTCAAGCTGCACGTGTTGAAGAACCTCCCACTTCATTTGATGAATTCAATGATACTTCATTTGATTTCTCTGCATTTGTCATGAATCGACTTAAAATTCCAAATCTGACTCAAGAAATTTTGGTTGGACCGGCATTCAACCTGCTCAAAGGCACTTGCAAGAGTATTACGGAATTAGAGTACCATCTTGAAGAATGTCCAAAGCAACAACTGAACGACTTGACTGGCATAACCCCGAAATATCCGTTCGATGTCAGAAAGCCTCTTCTGTTAATTCAAGATCATCAAGGACGCCAAACTATCCCTAAGGATTACTTTATCAATAAAGATCTGGAATATCTGAAAGGTGGAGACTTAAGAAAACAGTACTCAACTTCTGTCACAAAGACAAAGGCTGCTACTTATGAGCTTAAATAGATCGAAGACTTGGTTCACGAATTGTGGAGTCCCATGGTGGTGAAATATGATCAACATGCTTACTTGGGCACTTCACACTGGGGTCCCAAACGCCAAAGCTTCTACGGATATGCAAGTAACTTGACTTTGTCTAAAGATGTTTACTCCAGAAGAAGAATCATTGCAGTTACCAGACTTATAATCATAAAGAAGTATGACTACGGTCACCTGAAAGAGATTAAAGTTCGTCGAGATGATCAGCAACTATATACGTTTAAAGAAGGTGATTTCAAAAGATTACGTCTACAAGACATTGAAGACATGTTACTTCTACTCGTTCAACAAAAGCTGACCAATCTCACTATCGACGAACGATATGATTTGAATGTGGCATTGCGTATGTTCACCAGACGTATTGTCATTCAAAGGCGGGTGGAAGATCTTCAATTAGGTGTCGAAAGTTACCAAAAGAAGCTCAACCTCACTAAACCCGACACATACAGACCAAATCTCAGGAACAAAACCGCATACACTTCACACTCAGACCCTCATGGAATAATATATGTGGATCAGTTCAAGAGGAAGAGATTGATGCGTACTGATGAACTCCACAAGTTCAGTGATGGCACGCTCAATGATGTTCAGACTGCTCTTTGTAACATTGTTGCGGGAATAAGAATGGAATATCTGCCAATGAGGAAATGGAGTAACTTAGACAAGAAAAGGGCTCAGGTTATGGTTCAAGATATAGACAAGCAGCTTTATCAGAGGAGGTTGATGCGGAATCTAGAGATGTTCGTTGGTGGAAGGATATAGGGGAAAGATCATAGGCTTCTGGAAAGGACAATATGACTTCGTCATATTCTGTCTCAACACATTTCAGGTCAATTTCTCATATATAATCAAACTTGTGAATATGTATATATGTAGTGTAGACTTAAAAAGTAGGCATATATAGTGTTTGAGTATGAATTTTCAAGAATTTCTTAGTAAATTTAAATTTTTTCAAATTAACATACTCAAACACCATATAATACCCTCATAAATTGAGGAGGAGCCTTAATATGTTCCAATAATCGGCTTGTTAATAATTGGACATCTTCTCCCCGAATGCATATATTTTATCAATTAATATCCAAAATATTAAAAGATTTAACATTTTTGATAAGAGGAGAAAATGTGATTAAAATATATGGCTAATAATGTGATTTTTAAGATCTTAAGTGTACGCTTTCCCATATATGTGCTAAACTCTTTCAATTAATTGATGCACATATGAAGGAGGAGCAAATGGTTACGTGATTCGCTGTAATGTGGAAGTACCAAAGACCGACTATTTAAATTTACTGCATTGGAGTGATAAGGTGGTTAAGTTTAGGTATCCATTCCTATGATCCAGCCAGAACCGGAGGGATCTACCCAGAGATATACCACTATATAGTGTAGTAGTCCTTAGGTATGAAAAAAGGAGTAAAAGTGAGAACAAGGGAAAAGTGCCTACTGAGATGGAGCCAATACTGGAACAAACCCAAGAAGGTACTAGTTATGAAGTCTCGGTAAGCGCTGAAGGGGTTGAAGAATTAAAAAGAAAAGTTAAGATAATGGGTGAAAAGAAAGAAGCCCTCCTTACACTTAGGCAGAAACCGGGTCAATGCATCTACTGTCAAGAATCACAAAGATGATTGCTGACATTGAAGACCGACATCATAGACCCAGTGATGCAATGCATAACCCTCCCTAGCCACTCAGAATCTCTTAAAAGATTTCTGTTTCATTTCTCACGGAGATTACACGCATTTCTATCAACTTTCTCACTTTGAGTTAGTTGGTATTGAAAAGGTGGAAGTCTGCTCCAGCCTCTGATCACTAAAACCATAGTGCACTATTGAGTCTAGAGTCAAACGAGATCATCTATAAATCTCATTAGGACACTTGTCAAAATTATGCTTGCTATGTCACACAATATGAATAACAAGAAATATATTAAGAGTCCTACGCATTATCCTTGTGATTTTTCTAGAACATCCGAGTGATACATAAGTATTCACAGTAAATATGGAAATTCTGCTTGAGCCAACATCAAACAAGCTCATGGTAGGTGACTTGTGCGATTCTATACGAATCAAGCTGGTGACAGCTAAAAAGAAACGATGGTGTGATTCTGATTGAATCAAACTTGTTTCAGGATATGAATTGACGATTGGTGAATTTTAAAATGCTTAAAACTCTCGATGTGTCACAAAAACACTTTAGTAAGTGACACGTCGATTGATTTTTCAAATCAATTTTTATTTCAATCGATGAGATAGTAACTCGCTGGTTCACTCATACCGTGATGTCTGCTTTGAGACGTTCCGGTAATGAGAACATGCTGAGTAAGATGAATCTAATATATATGTGTTAGAAAGATTCAATACTTAAGCTGGATATCATGTCAAGGAGATTCTTCTTAAATTGAATCTACCTGATCACAGGTCGATCCTCACAGATTCGAAAGTTACCCCAACCAAACACGAGCGAATGACAAAGCCATATTAATCCCCCAGATTTATTGCTAACTGTTTTATTTCAAGAATATATAAAGATGGATGTGGAGGTACCTGGTTCCAGCAGACTCAAAGATTCATAACCACATGCTCATACTCGGCTGACATTTATAAAGACATCATGAAAGCTCAAGTACATGTTTCAAGACTTCTGCTACTCTGATACTATATGTCCTTCTTGAAGCGACAAAGGGTTAAAGTTAAAGAACTTCAAGATAAACGCATCCTTAAAGCTTTCGAGTTATCATATCAAGAAAAGTATGAGCATGTCGGTCCAAAGTCACAAGATCATAAGATGGCAAGATTACAAGACGATGTAAAAGAGGTTATGTTTGGTTGATGATCTCAAGAAGTTCAAGATCACATTCTATCAAGTCAAAGATACAAGTCGAAGCCTAAAAGTCAAAGATCACTACAACATATCACAAGTTAAAGACTACGAGCTCAAGACTAAAGTCAAAGCATAGTATGCTAGGTTTAAATTTCTGTAAATTGGAGTGACCTCCCTTAGGGGGGATTGTTAAAAACACGAAAAGTATCGGTCACTACCAATATAGTTAGTCGTAGCTCGTAGATTAGTCAAATATAATATTAGTAAGCTAACCGGGCCAAAGACACATGGAAAGCCCATAACCAAAGCCCATGGCAGGTTACTATGATGTATAAATACCCTCTCCACACATGGAGAGGGTGTTGGTTGGTTGGTTCATTCACACATAATCTAATCTTTCATTCTTTTTTATTTTCTCTCACTAGAACCTTCCTCCCATCCACTTTCTCTCTCTAGAATTTCTTTATAGTTATTTGGTGTTATAGATTGCTAGCATATTCTTCAAATAAGGATTTGGGTCATAGACAAACTCATTTCCGGATCCTACACTGCTACAGCCAGGACAGTTTCCACCATTAAACGGGTCTCCACACCACGAGCAATCAAAATGGTTATACGAAGACATGTCGAAGAATTAAACGGATACGAGGGTAGAGAAGATAAGAATGAAACGAAATAAGAGGTTAAAGGAGAATATTTTTGAAACTTTTTATATGTATATATAATAAAAAGAAAAAAAGTAGAAATGTAAAATAATAGAAAATAATAAAAATAAAGTAGAAATAAAAAATATTTTTAGATTTTAAATTTTATTTTTAATAAGTACGAAAATAAACTTTTCGAAGAAAGGATCTTCAAGGCACTAACTTCAAATACCACGTGTAGATCGTATACCTCTCCTCGACAACGGCGCCAAAAACTGATTCGTCCCGAAAGACTAGTCGAGTAATATAATATATAGTAATCACGTCGGATGAAAATTACTTTAGGCAAAGTAATAGTTTATCCTCCGGATGTCGTGTCCCAAAGAGAGATGAATTTAAAATTCACGAAAGCGTTTTGTTTGATGCTTGAATGACAAATATTTTGGTTTTTTGTTTTTTAAACTAAGTATATAATAACAACAAACTATATAAAACTAGATGACAACAAGCAAGCTAATAAACGAATAGGAATATAATAAAAGATATGCTTGCTAAGTGAATTGATTTGATACTTAAGTGTGAATTAAACATACAATTAAGTCCTTATCGATGAATCAATATCTTTCTAACAAATTATCTTCTCACAACGTTGGCTTATATTGAAAACAACTTTTATTCAGATATTGATTATTAAAATAATGCCTAATTATTCTTACGGCTTTTGCCCGCTCAATTAACCAAAACAATAATCTAAGCAATTTAAAAATCACTAATCAATATTTTCTTTTTTTATTAATCACACTTAATTCACTAAACAATTTAGCACTTAACAAGCATATATAAAATTTACTCACTAAGCATACTAATCAACAAATAAGCAAACATAATCATTTAAGCTAAATAAATCTAAACTACTAAAATTGAAAAGAGAAAGAGGATAGAACTGAATGAAGAACCGAAATGATATAAAACCCCCGATCTTACAAACTTAATAAACAAATAAGCTTATCACTTTTAAGCTTCTACTTCACTAATTAGCAAGTAAATGTGTCAACTTTATTTACTAATTACTTCTATAAAAACCAAAAAAGATCGAAAATTTATCTATTTATCAACCTTATAAGACCCTTAAGCTCTGGTCTTAGATGATGGAAGGATAAAATTAGAGATAAGACAAGAAAACAAGAGATTAGGATAAATAAGCTATAAGCTAAAAGCTTTAATTCCAAAATCTAAAGTATTTTGAAAATAAAAAAGCTAAAGCTAAGAGATCTAAACAAATAAGCTTTTAAAAACTAGATCTACTTTTAGAAATAAAAATCTAAATCTAATAAGCTAATAAGCTATCAAAGCTATCCAAATAAGCTAATACATAGCTTATTCGAAAAGAAGGGACAAAAGGAAATCGGAAATAAGCTAAGCTTATTTCGAATATATAAGCTTAAAAATCAAATCGAATAAGCTATAGGAGCTTATTCGATTAAGTGATAGTAAGCTTTTAAGCAATAAGCCAAAATAAGCTTAAAAAGAAAAGAAAAGAAAATAGAGGATTAGAAAAAGAACAAGCTCAAGTAACATCCACCACAAACATAGTCATTAATAAGCTAAAAAGTGTTGATTACAATAAGCTAGATAAGCTATAAAAGCTTTTACAATAATCCCAAAGTAAGCTAAAAAGACATAAAAATAAGCTATACTAAAAGAAACTACACTACTCTAAATCTACACTACTCCTACACACTATTCTAATTTTTTTTTTATCTAAAAACTAACAATAAGAACTGCTGCATGCGTTTCATTTTATAGCTAAAAAGTGAGGTCAGGGTTAAATTGTCCTTTCACCGAGTCATCCAATAAGAGTCCTAGATCGAAGGGTATAATGGTCTTTCAACATTGGATGATTGCTTCATAATGAAGCCAATCATTGCTCCAGAACCTTCCTAGTACTCATCGAAATATAGTAGGGGAGCACGTGAGGATGTTTGATTTAATTTCGTGGCACGTGGGATGCACTCTCACCCATTCTACACTTTTCTTCTTATCAATTTGAAATTTTAATTCGGACTTGGTCTTTGTTGGGCCGAGTTTTCATGGGTTGGCATGTGTAAGAATTTAATCTTGGGCTTTAGAATGTATGGGTCGGTCCGGCCCATATAAATGGTGTCGGGCCGGCCCAATAAAAGATGAAGGCATTGTCGGACTCGAAATCTCGCGCTCTTTCCAATAGAATGCTCAGGAAATTTTTATGACTTCGTCTTGATCTCAAATAATAAGTAAACTTGATCGAGTCGAGCCTGAAAATTCCCGTTTTTGCTTTGTTTTCAATCCTTAGTACCTACAAGACATAAAAACACAATACAAACATATTTGCAATATAATTTTCCATATTTTAGTGTTTTTAGTCTGTTTAATAGTGTTTTCCAGGGTATAAATGATGTGTGTTTAAGCACACATCAAAGATCAATTCAAATTCGTCCCGAGCTTGTTTGTTAACCCTCACAGTTGAAACTGTTTTACACCGCTAGTCCTCAGAACTTATTTAACAGTCGTTATTTCTCCAAAGTGAACTATTATTGCATCGTTAGTCCTTATTTGTGCTCTAATCAACCGTTAATCATTCTAAGTTGAAAGTTTGATAACCGTTAGTCTTTTTAGCTCAACAATCGTTAACAAGAATTCCAATACTTTAACTACAACAACGATTTCACCAACAATAATCCATAACAACATCACTTTACCTATAAAGATCCACAAATCAGGTTCACATAACGAAATTTAATGGAATTATCAAGTTTAAATTCAGAAGAGATGGAATTGCAACAGATGCAACTAGATGAAAGGGAAATACATCAAAAATGCTTGGCATTGTCTAAAAAGCTCAAGATACATCTTGGATTTCTCCATAGATCTTTTAACTTCATAAACCCAAGACTATTTGAGATTGTATTTCGTATATTCTTCCATGAAGAGCATCAGACTTTCAGAGAGAAGATGTACCACAATTTGACTCAATTACAATGGCAACTTGAAAGAGACAGTTGTCATGGGCATAATTCTAAGACTTGTCTTGGGCATGATTCTAAGACGTGTCTCGTTGTACTCAAAACACAGTTCAAGGAATTTATTGATTCGAAAGAGGTGAATGCTTTAGATTTTCAAAATAAATCCTGGCAAAAGCACTTCAATGACGGTATGAAATGGGAACCTAAAAATTACAGACGTCTCTTACTCTAGTATTTGGAAGAACTTGACAAACTTATTGATGAAAGAGTACTTAAATGTAACACCCCCAAATTGGGTCGCAGTGAAAGTATGTCCGGGAGCGTTACTTTATAATACAATAGCACAAGATACAATAGAATGACCTCTAAATGAGTTGTTTAAAGAGTAATCTCATTGATTTAATTTAAGATTGAACTTGATATATCATTTGTCCCCAAAGTTTACATCAAAATGTAAAACTAAAATCATACAACGAGATTTGATAGTTTGAATGTAAGAAGAAATCCATGAACGTAATCTTGTAAAGTTTGAACTTCAATGCACACCAGATAAGCCAAGCATCTAATTCACCTAAGAAATACATGCTTAAAAGTGTCAACTTAAAGTTGGTGAGTTCATAGATTTATGTAAATGTAAATGTAGGACCAAAATAGTATATTGTTTACTGCTTTAACTACAATATCATAAAAGAGTATTTAACAACTAGTGACGTTCAGTAAATAAGCGTGGATCACAAGATTTCAAAGTGTATGACAATGTAATACCTATTTAAGACAGTCTTCTTAACAGCTTCCCAAATTATGAAGTATTCTTATTCTTTAGTGAATAGTGCAACAATGCTTTCAATTAAGTACATCTAGTCAGCAATATTATCATTTATGATAAAATCCTGCTATGCCTAGGATTGAGCATCATCTTAATCAAAATAAGCATTAGTGTTTGCAGGCCTTTTAGAATGTTCTTTCAATAGTAGTCTAATGACTTTCACTTAGTTACTATGGTTGTCGATTCATCTTGCACTCATGCAAGTGTTATAATTAGTCTAATACATATCATGACATACAACCTTTAGCTAAACTAAATGTTTTCATGCATGTGTTCAATCTCATCAGGTGAGATAGAACTTTGAGTCTTGCTCAATGATATGTCATATTGTGTTAGACTTATTGAACGTATATGTCTATCCTAATAAACATATGCTCTAAGGTTGTATGTTTTATTTCTTATATTTCTTGATAGAAATATTATTCCGAACTAAGGATTAAAATCTAGCTTAAGTGAAATATTATTTCCAATATGTTGACAACATATGAGATATAAGAAAGACAAAACATAATGCTCTGACTAGCTTTAAGGTGTACTCAGGAGTTATCTTTGTTTCAATCAAGATCAAATTATTGATTTAAACTTAAGATTCCAGCTCCTAGATGCATGCTCTAATCCATACTTAGATTTTTATAGCTTGCACATTTTCTAAAGATGAACGTTCTCGTAAAGATAATCATTCAAGAAGGAGTTTTGACATCTAATTGCCATATTTCATATTCATGAAATTAAGTATGGCAATTAATATATATTTTCATTTAACGCTTGCAAGAAAAAGAAGCTTTAATCATAGTCAATCGCTTGAGTATAAGTAAAACCCTTACCACAAGGTATGCGTTTGAATATGTGTACATTTTTGTCCATATTAGTCTTCTCCTGGAAGAACCAATTTAACCTCTCAGTCTTACCGATTGGTGAAAGATCAATCAAATTTAAAATTTGATTTTCTTTCATGCACTACATTACAACATTCATTATGTCATTCACTAATGCATTCAGAATGTTGTGTAAGAAGAGACTTTCTCTAAAAATAGATGCTCCCACTTGCTTCTTGTAAGAGGAGACTTTCTCCAAAGACGTAGCATGTCAAGCAACAATAAATTATTCTCCTTTGGGAGATATATAAAATATATTGAAAATTGTTGACTCTAGTTTGCTAATAACATGCTTAACGTGATCTCCACAAATTCAAAACTTTAGTTAAGACTTAATGAGAATCTTCCCATTTCATATCCTCCAGATGGTGTCTTAGTTACCTTCTTGGTTGGAACCATATTGAGTAAACACGTGGCTCACTTAATTTTGTTAACTTTGATAAGATTAGAGGTAGGGTAGTTAAAGTTATCAGAATCAAACAATATCAACAGAGTTTGATTTTACACATCACACATACGATAATGATGTGGTATTCTATGAGTAATGGGATTGTGAGACAATACCATAATTCCTTAGATAACCTAATACTTTGTGGCTTACATACTTGCCAATTTGGTCAAACATAATGGCATTAACAGTATTTCAAGCCAATTGCATGCTATAACGTAGAAGTCTTTGAGCAGTTTAAGGACTTTATGTACATGTCTTAACAAGGAGACATAACACGTTGATAGCTAACTTTACGTTATAAGTCTCTGAACAGTTCAATGACTTCATGTACATGTCGTGACAAGAAGACATGACAAGTCGATTGCTTACTTTATAAGTCTTTAAACAATTCAAGGACCTCATGTTTATGTCTTTACATAAAGACACAAGCATATTAAACAAAATATTTTTAAACGTCGACTATTGGCTTCAACAGTATTTTCAAGTTCATTACATACTTTTTATTGATGTCTTTACAAGAAGACATAATCATATTGGCTAAACCATTTAGTGAATATGATGAAGTAGCTATTCATTATTTCTTGACACTAGTTCTAAGTTAGACGATATACATCAAGGTATATAAGTCCTTGTAGAATATTAGCTTTCTTACCATGCGGTTGAGAAAAACCATTAGTCATATTGTTATGTGGTGTACCTTGCACACAGATAAGATTTCTCCTACTTGTGTGTGGCATAACATCCAGCATGTATACAAACAAATGAACATATTATGAGTCAGGTTACGATCCTGAGACCTGTAGGTTATGAGCCCACCACGCTCCTGTTTGTTTGTATGAATAATATAACAATGTCATAAATATAATATGATTTAAGTCAAAACTATCACGTTTGCATTACAAGTATATATAGAACTTTATCGTTTAATAAGCAATTGTGCATAAATATTGTATAGATAATATTTCAGGCAGTAACATCATAAAAACGACAAGTTATCTAATAGAATAATACACAATGATTCTTATAAAACTATGATGCTTCATATGTGGAGAGTAATGTATTATTTCAAGACAATCTATAAATAAAATAGGTCACTTACAAGGTGATAAGCCTATAGCCCCCACTGAATTTAGACAACATTACATGTGTGTCCATACCAATGAAATGCAAGTAACAATTTATTTATTTTCCTACTCTTTGAATATCCACACATTATCACTAATGTGAGCCTCATGGACTAGTAAACATGTACTTAGATATTCAAAGAAGTGCATCAAGTTCTACAATATAGATGATGGGCTAGCCATCAATGCAAATCTTTAACTTGAAAGTTTTGCACGCAATTCCTCCTTCCACTTTACCTCAAAGGTGTGTAGAATCTTAGGGAATTTATTGAGTTAAGGAAAACTACTAGAAAACATGCTAGTAATTTCCTTTTCTCTTTCGCAATTTATTGAGATATCCATTTCTAATTATTAAAACTCATACAATGTCTTGATGCTTCAGGATGTATCATTTTGGTAGCTATAGAAAACATGTTCTCTAGTTATCCATATAAAATGTGTAACCGTACTTAACCGTTTGACTTTCACAAGACAATACGACTTCTTGAGTAAGTGTGCTTTGAGTTTGATCAGAATTGGGAAAATTCAAGCGTTCCTATTATAGCTTTCTCATACAAAGAGAAATGATAGGAATGAGTCTTTTTTCTTACAAGGAAAGAAGGCTTGGTTTGTCTTCCTCTAACAAAGAAATGAAACAAACTTTTGTTTATGGTCCGTGTTGCATAAATGTCATTAATAGAAATTAGAAAGTTCATTTTAGTATTTCCGATAATTATCCTTTTAAAAATTTACTTCCCAAGTTTACAATTGATGACATCAAATAACATCACTTTTATAGCATCATTTATCCTATATAATTTACCCATTTTGTATAATTATTACAAATAATTGTTACTTAATCGTTTGTATTTGAGAATTGCAGTAATTATGGAGTACTTGGTGAAAGTTAACTAAAAGGCACGCATTCTGGAGCTTAAACGAAGATATTTAAAGATTACAGTTCTGAAAACCAATACGCCGTATCCATCAAGGAAGATACGGTGTATCTGTTCCTGCACTTCACCAAAGACCACGAAAGAAACAAGATCCAATACGCCATATCCAGGAAAGACCAATACGCCGTATTCGAGCCATATGGAAATAAAATATTCTGAAAGATATCAAACGTGGTCCCTACTCCAAGAAATCCCCAATACGTCGTATCGAAGACTTTTAATACGCCGTATCGACCTTTTTCCAGACCTTATAATAGAAAACTCTTTAAGTGTGCTAAATCATATTTTCGATAAAGTCGATTTTTATAGGAGAAGAAGAGCAGAAGAGGTCGAGCAACGTGATTAATTCCATAGGAAACAACTTGTAATCTCCTATATTCTTGTAATCGTTCAATTTTTGGTATCATTCGTTAACTCGGTTAGTTTACCTTGGCTAAATTATTACTCTTGTATTGATTATGACGTTTGAAGGCTAATACCTTCGGGTATTAGCCATTATTATGAAGATCTGAATGTTTGATTTGTTTATCTTGATTTCTTAATTTATCATTGAATGCTTGTTTATGTTTATCAATTTATACTTGTTTACGTGCTTTTGTATGCGACCTATCATTCAACTGGATCTAGTGATACGGACCAAGTAATCTAGATGCCAAGATAGCTCTTCATATAGTGATTTATACATCTAGACCAATAGGATCACAAATAATGACATATCTTTGCCCTTAGATTGTGAGCGTAGTTAGACCTGCAGGTGACCGAGGGATCAACGAGTACATTCTCGATTAATTGGTAAAGACTTGGTTAGTGGACTACTAGTGTATGAATTGCCATTAAGAAGTAAGTGGGTAAAGTCTCTATGAGCTAGGGTTTAACAAGATCACCATTGCTTTAATCCCTAAAATAGATTATAATCAGCAAATAAGGATGCTTTATACGAATGCGTTTAATTGTGACAGAATTCTACGTGTCTAGGTTTATGGAAGAAGTACCGCCTTAATCTTAAGAATGATATGCCGCCTCGAGATAAGTAATCATGGCACTAATTAAACAAACCAACGTTCTGATTGGATTGATAATACAGTTTTCTTATATTTGGCTAGACCGCTCTTTTATCTTCTATTAATTTGCTTGTGTGTGTTTTAGTGTCTTAAGTTGATTTTAGTCACCACAAAACCCGTGCCAGTCTCTCAGGCTGAAAACCCCTTTATCCGTTAGATTTAGGATTAACATAGATTTAGCATAGATTAGACTAACTTAGATTAGAAAAACCAAAGTATTAATAAATTGAAAGTGTTTCTCGCTCTTAGTGATCGGCACCCTACTTACCACGAAACTACCACCGATCGGGTACACTGCCCATTAAAGTGTTGTTTTTGGTTAAGTCGGCAAAATATAAATTTAAAACTTGAATCATAATTTACAACCACACAACGACACAATCAACAATTTTAAAACAATTAATTTTACAAAAAGGCTAAGATCCTCATTGAGGTTCCACCATCACATCAGTTGATCTGCTAGCAATGGTAGATTGAATAGGTAGGTGACGTTCACCGACTGCAAGACATGTGCAATTCTTAGACCGTATGGGACTCATGACACTAGTGAACGAGCTACTAATGTCAAGCTAACATGTTTAGTCCCCTCCTTGCCTCGGGTTAAGGATCTCACCTGCTTAACTCGATTAAGTCATCCAATTTAAGAACATGTGAAAATATATCTAGGTCTCACACATAGAGAATAATCACATTGGGTTACAATTCATTTTTTCCATTCACCACGTTCTTGCCGTTTATCATCGCGATAACCCTATCGTAGCTAAATAAGTGTGAGATTTGCGTCAGACTTTATATTATTTAAGACATCATCGGCGCTGAAAACTTATACTAACATAAATGTCACATTTGTTCATCGGCACACATTGGTACTTTGAGCCTCCCTTTGAATCCCATTGCTATGTTGACATAAGATGTGCATACGTTTGCACCAAATCCATGGCCGTGACGTTGTCATAGAAATAGGTTTTTAAGGACAAGTTCTGTTAATACAAATAATGTCTAAAAACGTTATTTATATTTTACTGCTTCTCTACGTTTTGATTATAATAAAATGTAAAATCACATTACGTAAAAGTTTACAAAAACAAGTTTTTAGTCGTAAAAATTCATTTCGACACAACATCACTTAAGGTATTGATAATGATTATTAAACTTGTTCAAGTAATGATCAAAGAAACATTTTTGATACATTTTATATTTTACAAGAACTAGACATTCTTCTAAAATAGAGTAAATTACATCGTTCGTCCCTGTGGTTATATCAAAATCACTAGTTTCGTCCCTCAAATTTATTTTTTGCATGAATCGTCCTTATCTTGAAAACTTGTAACACCAACGGTCCTTATCATAAGGACCGTTGGTGTTACAAGTTTTCAATTAATAAGGATCGTTGGTGTTATCGATAAGGATCATTAGTGTACAAGTTTTCAAGATAAGGACGGTTCATGCAAAAAATAAAGTCAAGGGACGAAACTAGTGATTTT
This sequence comes from Tanacetum coccineum, assembly GCA_026074375.1. Classification (NCBI taxonomy): domain Eukaryota; kingdom Viridiplantae; phylum Streptophyta; class Magnoliopsida; order Asterales; family Asteraceae; genus Tanacetum; species Tanacetum coccineum. Next base: position 24,646 of record BQNB010039347.1, on the reverse strand, counting down.
GATATAACCACGGGGACGAACGGTGTAATTTACTCTCTAAAATATATACATATATTTTAAGTAAATGAAAAATAACCTATTAAATTCAAATTTTGAATTCAGCCTTCGAGAGGAAATATTTTGACAAGATTTGCAAGTTACCCCTAAAAGACAAAAGCCAACTGTTCGTTTGTACGAACGGTTCCCTTAAATAGGGGACAATTTCCTTATTGATAAGGAAACCATCGCACCGTGGAGGATCGAGGCAATCTTTTCTTGCCTATAAATAGCAGCCCATTTCTCACACATAAAACACCTTTTCCCCACATTTTCTCTGCAAATTTAAATACATCATCTTTAATATATTTTTCTTTGATCACTACACTTGTTTAATCTCATATAAAAGTGATCAAATCCTTGATTCACTTTAAGTACAAGTCAAGAACACAAGTTATCCTAAAGATACGTGTTGTTATAGTCTAGGTGTTGTTGTAGTAACATTTGTTAGATCTCGTGTGTAGATCTATTTCGTAGTTTCTGATCATATTGGCTAATTAGATCGGGTTAGTATTTTAATTCTGAAAATACCTAAGTGAGTGGGTTAGTATTTTAGTCATAAAAATACTTGTAAGAGCGGGTTAGTATTTTAGGCGCCTATGTCAAGAACTTGTAGCTGATGTCGAACTGGTTAACAATTTGTTGCATGAGTTGAATCGGTACATGAAGAAATTGCGTACCCGTGCTCTAGAATTGTTGAGGGTGAAAGCGTTGCTGATGATCCTCTCATCAACTACAATTTCAGTACTCTAGAGATGGCGAGCTTTTCTGATATGACAAACTCAAACAACTTGGTGGCAGTTAGGACCGAATTGCTACGAACCATTGCTGACGAGGAACAAATGATTAACCATTACAGAACAATGTAATGATTCGAGTCGTTTTTAGTTTTTTTTATTTCGTACGTTTATGTAACGTTTTTAATTTATGAATAAATGTTTTAGTGTATGAATAAAAGTTTTCAATTTAGTACGTCTTACATTTTTATTAATTTTGTACGTTTAAGTTGATATTAACATTTTTATGTATAAATATAAGTATTTAAATAAAAAAATGGATATGAACGGTGAGTTGATGATGACCACTACGGTTAAATGGTGAGTGTGAATGAATTTAAGTGAAATGAGAGAGAAAAGTGAAATGACGGTGAAGTGAATGATGGGTTTGTCATTGCCACTCCCTTCACCTTTAGCTGTAAATCTGTAATGACGTTCTAAGAAAACTTCTAATCTTTTTTTTTTTCAAAGTTGTATACATATTCAATGTAAGATTATTAACTAAGTAAAATGAAGACGAATAGAAAGTAGTCTTGATCATTAACGTGTGACAATTTTAAAAGTAAACTAAAACTTAAGTCACGTGTAATCATTATAATTTAAATATTGGAAATGAAACGAAATAGCTTTGAAATGATCAAACTTATAATTTGGGATGTGTGGTGTCTAACTGGTAATGACCTTCTCATCATTGCGGTTTACGCCCCTCATGATTGTAGAGACAAACAGATGCTATGGGATTATCTGACTTATGAGATTGGCAAATGGAAAGGGGAGGTGGTTATTATGGGCGATTTCAATGAGGTGCGTTATAAGTCGGACAGATTCGGGTCGGTGTTTAATGTTCAAGGTGCTAATGTGTTCAATTCGTTCATCACAAATGCGGGTTTGGAAGAGGTTCCTTTAGGTGGTAGTGCGTTTACGTGGTGTCATAAATCCGCGTCTAAGATGAGTAAACTAGATAGATTTCTTGTTTCTGAAAACTTAATATACTCATGTCCGAACATTAATGCTATCACGTTGGAGAGATACCTTTCGGATCATAGACCTATATTACTTCGTGAAGCTTCTTTTGATTACGGTCCGACTCCGTTTAGATATTTTCATTACTGGAATGAGATGGAAGGTTTTAATAAAGTAGTGAAGAACGCTTGGTAGGGAAGGCCCCCCGTGTGATAAGACTAATTGCGATGTTTAAATATGATGAAATGAATTTGAAGTTCCATAAAGCGAAGATTTAGAAAGAATAAATCAAATATGTTAAGTGTGAAAAACGATAAAGCCAAATACAAAGAGTGAGCTAGAGGCTTTGTGAGCCATTTAATGATAGAGGAGATGTAATTAGGAGATATTGTAACAAAAGAACGGAGGTTTTCAATAATATTCAAAATTGTGACAAAATCCATCTTCAGAAAAGGCTCAAAAATGCAAAGGTTAAATGATCTATCGAAGGGGACGAAAATACAAGTTTTCATTCATGGCGTTAAATAAAACACGTAGTATTCCTTAATATTCAAGGCATTATGGTTGAATTGGAATTGGTTGAAAGTCGAAGTGCGTTAAAGGTGAAATCGTTTTCAACACTTCATTAGTAATTTTGATAAGCACGATGCTAGTCGTGCGACTATTAATATAAGATAATCCGAAAAACTCTAACTTATGATCAACAAAATGATATGGAGAGTGAAGTGTCTAAAATGTGGAGATCAATGATGGATTTGGGAATAGCGGAACCGATAAATCCCCCTGCCCGATGGATACACTTTTTGGCTTCTATTGTCGATTCTGGAAGATTATTAAAAATGACGATATGTATGCTGTTAAGTATTTCTTCACATATGTAAAACCTCCAAAGGTTGCAATTCCGTCATACGGGGAGAGGGGGGGGGGGGGGGTGAGGTCGAGGGGTTGAATGTTAATTTCCAAAAATTCCGTGGGGGGAGTGCGAACATGGTAAAAAAGATTTTAGAACCTATTAGTCATATGGAAGTATTATATAAAAACATGGGTTGTCAGAAAAAAGGGAATGCGGAAGGAGGGCGAGACATTTACTATCGGGGAGCGAGTAGTGGTCTGGTGAGAGGTATGTGTGGTGGGGAGGGTCTGTGATACACAGGGTGTGTATTTTTTGAGTTATAAGTTACTGTATATTGTTGGGCGATATTTCAGTTGGTGTTGTAGCGGGAGTGGGATCGGCGATGTGTTTTTTTGAAATGTGATTCATTTTTAAGTTGATGTTAGGAGGACAGCAGAAAAATGATATTTGATTTTAAGGTTTTTTGTTGTCTGTTCTTTTTTTGTTAAAGTACTTGCTCATGATTTTACGCATTTGTGCGACACTATTTACATTAAGAATAACGGGGGGGGGGGGGGGCATGAGGCTAAAATCAGAGTCTTTCCGCGATAAGGATGATTTAGAACCTCTTTAACAATATCTCCCAAAAACACCAACAAGAACGATTCCGCCAATATTTTTGCAACGTTTGATTTTAACTATAACCTTTCACAATAAGAACTAAATTAGTTACTCTAAAATCTGTTATGACAACCACATAGTTACAGAAAAAGACCAATCCTTTAATTTTAAGGGTGTGATTGAGAGGAAGGAAGGCAGATGATTTGAACTTCTAGGTTTCTGGTAATCTAGATAGGAGAGCTTATGAATAGTACTAGTCTATGTATGCGCACATTACGTAAAGGATATAAAGCATTAGATTTGGCGAGCAAATAGCTATAAAACATGCAGTCATGTACACTCTGTCAGTTTTAGAATTACAAATCGCTCCAGATCGCACGAAGGCCGGTATACCACACATTCTCTTAGATCTCGAGAGGTTTCATCCTAATTAGACTGGGTAGAGTCCAACGGAGGAGTTTCAATTCTACAAAGGCCTCAAACAAGGAGATCTGTTATCTCCATTCTTGTTCATCCTAACCATGGAAATTTTTACATTTCTTTCAACGGGTGTGACAATGGAATGTTTAATGGAAAAAAGCTAAGCCTTCAGTTGAGTATTTCTCACTTGTTTTACGCGGATGATGCGGTTTTCATGAGACAATGGTGTGATGGTAATATTTCTACTTTAATTCATGTTCTTGAATGTTTTTATCGGGCTTCAGGTCTAAGGATTAATATGAGCAAGAGTAAAATTTTGGGTGTTAATGTGGATAGCGACAAGGTTAAAGGTGATGCGTCGAAGCTTGGATATTTATTTCTCAAAACTCCCTTACGATATTGACTAAAGATGTGGAGGTCTATGTCTCGGGTTCATGCTTGGAATGAGGTGATAGATCGGGTGAAGAATCGGCTTTATAAATGGAAGATGAAAACATTGTCCATTGGAGGCAGGTTAACGTTACTTAAGTCGGTTTTAGGATCGATACCCATTTTCCACATGTCGATATATAGAGCCCCTTTGAGTGTGTTGGCGACTTATAAATCTATACGTAGTAAATTTTTTAATAGACATTAAAATTAACAGTAACAAAGCTTCATGGGTTAATTGGAAAAAAGTGTTGGCGTCTAAAGAAAAAGAGGGCCTGGAGTTTCAAGTTTATTTGCTTTAAATAGAAGTCTAAATGTTTAAATAGATAATGGATGTCTATAAGCAAAATACTTTGGTATGGTGCGGTACGTTAAGGCATTCACGGGGAACGATGGTAATGTTGAGGACACGTTAAATCTGGGCTAAATCCCTGCTGCGGATATTGTAAGGGAAACTCCACCGTTGAAAACAAATGTAGCAACTACTTGATTGTATGCATAATAAATTGGGGAATGGTGATAAAACTGTTTTTTGGGAGGATATTTGGATTGATGGTAAAACTCTTAAGAATCGGTTCCCGCGCATTTATAGTCTTGAATCTTGCAAATTGATCACGGTGGGTGCGAAACTTGCGCAGCCTAGTTTGGAATATTCTTTTCGAAGAAATCCGAGGGGTGGAGTTGAGCAGGATCAATTCAACGAGTTGTCAGCTTTGGTGCATGATGTTTCTTTAATTCCTATGTCTGACAGATGGAAATGGGACTTGGAGAGCTCGGGAGATTTTTCTGTTGCGTCGGTTAGAAAGATTATTGATGATAAATCGCTTTCGGATGTTGACTCGAAAACTCGGTGGATAAAATATGTGCCGATAAAGGTGAATGTTCATGCTTGGAAGGTTAAGACAGATTCTCTTCCAACGAGGCTTAATGTTTCACGCAGAGGTAGCTATGATTCCATTATGTGTGCTATTTGTGATAATGGGGTGGAGACGTCTAGACACTTGTTCTTCTATTGTTGCATGGTTAGACAAATTGTTCGCAAGATCACTCGTTGGTGGGATGTTCCTTATGTTGAGGTCGAATCATACGAAGATTGGTATAATTGGCTTGTGAACCTGCGGATTTCTTCTATGCATAAACAGATGTTCGAAGGTGTTTTCTATGTCATGTGGTGGCACTTATGGTCGTTTCGTAATAAGCTCATTTTTGATTCTAAACCTCTTTCGCAGGCGTTGTTTTTTGATGATGTAGTTTCTATGTCTTTTCATTGGTGTAGGTATAGATGTAATGCGTCGTTTAGTTGGTACGATTGGGTTAAAAACCCGAATCTTGTCATTGTGTAATTGCTAGCTTCTTGCTAGTTTTGTTTCAATAAAATTGCTGTTAAAAAAAATGTTTTAGTGTATGAATAAAAGTTTTCAATTTAGTACGTCTTACATTTTTATTAATTTTGTACGTTTAAGTTGATATTAACATTTTTATGTATAAATATAAGTATTTAAATAAAAAAATGGATATGAACGGTGAGTTGATGATGACCACTACGGTTAAATGGTGAGTGTGAATGAATTTAAGTGAAATGAGAGAGAAAAGTGAAATGACATAAGTTAATGATATTTTGTCATTGCCACTCCCTACACCTTAAGCTGTAATCAGTAATGAGTTTCTAAGAAAACTTCTAATCATTTTTTTTTCAAAGTGTGTATACATATACTAATGTAAGATTATAACTAAGTAAAATGAAGACGAATAAAAGCAATCCAAATCTAGTCTTGGTATATTAACGCTGTGACAATTTTAAAAGTAAACTAAAACTTAAGTCACGTGTAATCATTATAATTTAAATATTGGAAATGAAACGAAATAGCTTTGAAATGATCAAACTTATAATTTTAATATAATAATGTAAATAACCAAGTCAATCTAAATATTTTAGCTTATACTGTATATAATGTGGCCTTTATCTGTTATACATAAATAAAAGCTAGCTAATACTGTACATTACATACTGTTTCTTCAACAAACCAACCCGATATAGAGTAATCATACCATTGGACAGCTCAATTTTAGTAATTTTAAGAGAGGGATCGGAGAGGAATTTAAAAAACATGCCCTCGATACACATTTGTGACAATATAATGATGAATAATTTTAAAAATAGTCTCTTTTTTTTTAGAATGATCCAAAAATTGTCTCATTTCACGCCTAATTTTGGTAATTATAGACTAAGGAGATGAGTTTACAAATTTACCATTTGTCAGCTGCAAACACTTGTAACAAGCGAAGTTTCTCATATTGTGTTAAGTTTAGTCGTTTTTATCGTTATGATTCATGCACTTTTAGCAAGTTACCATCTCATTTTCATGATTAGTGAAGAGTTCAAAAAAGTTAGCTAGAGAGATAGAGAATGAGATGAATTTACTATATCTTAATTATAGTTATAACTTATAACAACCGATTTCCTATCAAGTGAGACTTCCTTTTCGTATAGTTGGGCAAAGTCGTGTTTGCCATGACGGTTCGAGTATCCATCTTTATTCCTATTATTTTCCCATATGTTTTCCTTTTGTTTAGTGGTTAGCAAAAATCTCTAGACAATAATGTATAATTAAGAATAAAAATGGTAATTAGGTTTGCTTTAAAATCACCCAAAAACTGTCCCATTTCCTAGCCTCTTTTTGGTAATTAGAGAGAGAAAGGCATCACCCAAAAAAAAAGGTGGTGGGCAAAAAAGTTGTTTTTGTACACAATGTTTGATGATGGCCATGATTGATGCTTCTCTATAATCTTTTTTTACTCAACCAACACCAACAACATAAAACATAGAACAAATTCCACCCATCTATCTCTATCTCTATTTCATATCAAGCAAGTAGCTTAAAAATAATCTCTCTCATTTTGCCAACTTCATTCAAGATTTCTTGAATAAAAATCAATCTTATTGAGCCTTGTTTAGAAAAGCCATCTTTCCAAGTTTTCTTAAATCTTAAACACCCTTTTGGAAGAAGATTAAAGGGATATTGTTCAAGTAAATCTTTTTCCTTTTTGTTCACATATTTTAAAGGTTTTTTAAATCATGAACACACACATGAAAAAAGATTAAAAGTTTAACACAATATTAATAAGAGAAAATGGAAAACAAGTGTGGATGTTGGTCAGTTTTAAGGAGAAGTCTTAGCAGTGGTTCTTGTAAGCCTTCTGTGGAGTTAAGAAGAAACTCTGGCACTTCTTTCCCAAGAACCAGTCTTGTTTATGATGCAGCAGGTAACTTTACTGGTTTGAGTATTCCTTTTCTTTCAAATAAACTGTTTTTTAGTTGTTAGTTATTATTGCTGATGAGTCAATTGCTCTATATTTGTTTGTCTTGGATATGTCTTTTTCTTTCTGTTTATGTATCAACTCTTGTCCAAAATTCTCATGATTTGTTGTTTTGTAGTAGAATGACAAAAGTACCTTTTTGTTAATAGACAAATAAGGTGTGTTTAGTAGCCTTATTTATTATTGTAACAAAGACAAATAATGGGATGTTTTAAAAGGAAAAGTTTTAATCATTTTATGATTTAGACAGTGCATTACTTTATGCTTTAGTAAAATCAAAATTACTATAATACCCTTTGATGATGATCATGAACATGTTTTTAACGGTTTGCATTCTTTTTGGTTGCTTAATTTGATTTTATGGATTATACCAATATAATGTGAGAAAAAATATATGTCTGATGATCAATTATGTGACCCATTTTTGTTTATATGATTACAATTAAATTATAAATGATACTTTCACAAACGTTATTTGGTTAATAAACTTATAGCATGAAGCCATGATTTGATATCTTTTTTCTGATGCCAATTTAAAAATCGATAAATTTGAATTAATATGATGTTTAATAAAGAATTATTTTGGTTTAGCCACCGAGACGCGTTACTTGAATGCTAGCAACCGCGAGATGTGTGCTCCTAACGAACCACAAAACTCTTCCGACCCAAATCCTAATCCAACTCAAGAGTATCGTCAATCGGATAAGAAACCATGCCAACTTCTTCAATTTACTTTCCACGAGTTGAAATCGGCGACTGGAAATTTCAGACCAGATAGCATATTGGGTGAAGGTGGATTCGGCTTTGTCTTTAAAGGGTGGATTGAAGAAAATGGCACAGCCCCGGCTAAACCAGGGTCAGGTATTACAGTAGCGGTCAAGAGTTTGAAGCCTGATGGCCTCCAAGGCCATAGAGAATGGGTGGTGAGTATCTGTTTACGTTTAACCGTACAACTTGTTTATGAACTATCGATAAGAGTTTATAATGCAAATGAGATATATTATGGAAGGTAGTAAGTACACTCCATAATTGAAAACTGTCAAAGGTTGCTATGCCTATAATTATTGATGGACTTTGGTACATTTCATTGATGAATACAATTTTTATACTAGCTAGCTCACAATGGTTGGGTAGCTATACATCGTAAAGTACATAACGTAGTAGTACAAAACATAGATATTTTCAAAACAAATGTACATATTTTGGACTTCTTATTTTGTGGTTTTTGCAGGCGGAGGTTGATTTTCTTGGCCAACTTTATCACCCAAACCTTGTTAAGCTCATTGGATATTGCATTGAAGACGATCAAAGACTACTGGTTTACGAGTTCATGACTCGTGGAAGCCTTGAAAATCATCTATTCAGAAGTAAGTATTGCCTATGCCAATCAAGAGTTCTTGATTTTCTTGCGCTCTTTATGCTAGAAAAACCATATGTTTATACAAATCAAAGTGAAGTTACTTATAGTAACTTGGCTAAATGTCTTCAAGGAACCATACCACTCCCTTGGTCTAACAGGATCAAAATAGCCACGGGTGCAGCCAAAGGCCTAGCATTTCTTCATGGAGGAACCGAGCCAATTATTTATCGGGATTTCAAGACATCTAATATTTTGCTTGATACTGTAAGTAAATATATCTTCTTGTGACAATTTAATGAAATTTGAATTCTTTGATTATACGTAAAGTATTTATGTTAACGTTTCTTCTTTTTGTTCATTAGGAGTATAATGCCAAGCTCTCTGATTTCGGTCTGGCGAAAGCAGGACCACAAGGAGATAAAACTCATGTTTCCACTAGAGTTGTCGGAACATACGGCTATGCTGCTCCAGAGTACGTGATGACAGGTACTACTCATAATTCATGCTGCACAATTTCTAAAAGGACCGCCTGTTAGGTTTACTTAGATAATACAACTATAGAAAGGCATTATGTCACGTTTTATTAAAATTCTTTATAAAGAAAGAATGTTTTCCAGCAATTAGGATTTGGTTTGAATAATCGCAGGACACCTGACGTCGAAGAGTGACGTTTATAGTTTTGGAGTCGTGCTTCTAGAGATCTTAACGGGTCGGAGATCAATGGACAAGAAACGCCCTAGCGGGGAACAAAACTTAGTTATGTGGGCCCGCCCTTACCTAGCCGATAAGCGAAAAGTATATCAATTAGTGGACCCTCGGTTGGAGCTAAACTACTCCGTGAAAGGAGTCCAAAAGGTCTCTCAAATTGCTTACAATTGTTTGAGCCGTGACTCAAAGGCCCGTCCCTCTATGGATGAAGTTGTTAAGGCCTTGAGCCCTTTACAGGACTTGAACGACTTTGCCATTCTATCTTATCATGCTCGTATGTCACAACAAGGTAGGCGCAAAAAGAAACAACCCGAAGGGACTCAAAATGTTACTCGTAATCAATCCAAGTGGTTTCACGAGCCCCCGAGAAGCTCAGGTAAGCAACAATGTAAATAGATATTGGCGTATTTTACTAAATTCACGAATGTATTTATGCGAATATTAAGACCTCTGGGATGTAATTTTTGGGGTGCCAATCGTTTAACAAAAGCTTTAGTTAAAATTTATTTTACAAAGCTAATGTTTGTGCATACTCTTTGGCCCATTTGGATAAAACTGAATTTGTCACGACTCACGACAAAAACAGAACATTGGCCCATTGACCCCGTGATTTATTTGGTATACAATGCAAAAACATTGGTAGATTGTGAATGCTTTCCCAACTCGGACCAAAACAAAACTTTTACTTGTTCAAATTAACAATTAAAGTGAAGCAGGGTTAGGAATGACGAATATCTTTATGACAAACATACTGGTTTTGCATGTTTGTTATTACAGGTAGTCCCTACAAAGGATCATAATAATGACGTATACAATACTTGAATTCTCGGTGTAGATTCTTCATAATTGGTTTTCATCCTTCAAAGACTACGAGTGTAATAAGAGCATCCATCGTTATGTTTAACCATTCGTTAAAACAAAACATAATATTGTTAATATAAAACATTAACATAAAACAATTGATACTAAAAAATGAAAATTGTATATAAATAAAACATAATCATTCGCTAAAACAAAACATATTATTGTTAATATCAAGGTTGCAAAAATCGTGAATCGGTAGTCGGACGGTCGGCCTCCTTGTAGCTTGTAATCGGTCTAGGCGGGATTAATCGGTGATTAATCGGATTGTCGCTTTCGGCAAGTTTTGGGTATTTCCGACGAGTTTTTGGTATTTCCGACAATATTTTCCTTAAAAACCAACTTCTAATAGATTTAAACAACTACCATAAGCGATTAAAATACGACGAGTTTTGGGTATTTCCAGCAAGATTTGCAGGTTTCAATAAGTTTGACCACCATTTACCGTCTTTGACCGCCGTTAACCATGGTTGACTGATTGTTTGACCTATTAATCGGTTATGAAAAGGCTGGTGACCCAGTAGCGCCTAGACGTCCTTCTAGGCCCTTTTTTACAACACTGGTTAATATAAAACATTAAAATAAAACAATTGATACTAAAAATGAAAATTAATCTCTTGTGCAATTACATTCCTCGTGAATGCATTGGCATGTACCTTGACACACTAGGCAGTAATAATCATCATCTTTATAATATTCTATAGTCACAATGTGTCAATTCTTGATCATTTTCTCTCATACTATGGGGTATATCAACATTCGTTTTTTTTTCTTTTTTCTTTTTACCTTTATCTTCAAATCTTCAACATTTAGTACTTCAGCGTCAACAACATCATAAATATCTTTTTTTTGTACTATTAACTTTCAAATCCAAATTGGTTGGATCCCTTACTGAATGGATCTTTAACCTTTAGCTTGTAAATGGTTTGTTACTCTAGATAAATCTAAAGCAACAATGGTGAAACAATGACTAAACACTATTGATTATGCGGAATCTAATCAATAATGCTAAGAAGAACAATAATAGGAAAACACAAGAGATCTTATCAAACTCACACTTTTATATAATAACTTGAATCTGACTAGGTTACAGATTACAAAGACTATGATTGCTAGGATAATCTCTATTGATCTATGTTGATCTATATCTACTAACTATGCCTAGGGTTCCTTTTATAGGCTAAGGAAACCCTAATGGGCTTTACAAAACGCGTACAAAGATCATGCATATCCTTTCCTAAGATATCTCATGCATATCTCATAAACAGTACTAACTATTTTATACTAGTGGTACTAACTAATATAACTAACGGTACTAAGTTAGGAATGCATAATTCCCAACAAAATTTATATCATTAACTTCCAAATTTGAAAATTTAACACTTCCATTGTCAAAATCAAATTTATTTGATGTACAACTTTATCATCTTTGACAAATTCTTTGATCAATTACTTCATCTTGATCAAGATATTTAGTAATTCTCATTGGTAAATTCTAATTATATAAAAAAAATTGCATAAAATTATGTAAAACAAACATCAATAATAATAATATTGTAAACATACATAACAACAAAAAGTATATTAAACAAATTTTGAAACGTGGATGTAAAACTGATTAAAATATTACATGCATACAATGAAACAGCCTCATAAACGTTACATTAAGATCAATAAATCAATAATTATAATTAAACAAGAAAAGCTATTTAACCACATATAACGTGTAACTATATGTGTTTATATAGGCATAATTGGGTGAATTTAGTTAAATGTTTATTAAGCCTATTAGATTTACGAAAACAAAAAACGCATTAGATTTATGAAAACCAAAAGCACATGATATTTATGCACCAATCCCAATATTCACATTAAATATTCTCTTTTCCATGTGATTATGATAATTCATGTTATGATTGTGTCAATCAGAAAGTAAATTAAGAAGATTGTCAAGCATCATAAACGAAAATATTAATATGTACATGAGCAAATAACTTATGAATAATAAATATACATATTTGTTCAAAATTAATTATATTATCCAATTTACAAAAAACAACCACTATCATGAAAAATAGTTTGAAGAAGAGTCATCAACAACACCATCACAACAGCGACGTCGACAACTGTGTATGTGTGTATGTGTAATATATATATTATAATTTATATATATATATATTTTATAGATATATATATATTATAATAATATATATATATATATTAATATAAATATATGAGGGATGTGTTCTAGAGAAAAATTGATATTGATAGAAAACTAGAGAATGAAAACAAAATTCCAGGGTTAGATTGTTGGCATAACTCGTATCAATACTTGAGGTTAAAAATACTAATATAACAAAAAAAGTCATAACTTAATCAGACACTCCATTATTTTCCAGTTCTACATCGACACCATCCTCATCTCATCTCCATCTCCACTGTCTCCATCGCTGCCACCACCATCGCCACTACCGAGTCTCCATCGCTGCCACCACCATCTCCATCTCATCTCCATCTCCACCGCCGCCACCATCTACATCGCCACCATCATATCCATCACTCAATTATTCAAACCATAACAGTAAGCTTTTAAACCACCTAAACCACTCTATCATCGTCGACATCATCTCCACCGTCACCGGAGAAGCTTAAACTACATAAACCGCAAACGAGACCATCCGTCATACAACTGTAAGTTTTTAATTACAGATTTTTATATTTATGTTATTTAAGTGCATCATTTTGATAATTATAAGTAATTAGTGTTATTGTGGAATTGAATGACATTTACAGAAATAAGCATGTATTTGGAAGAGTTAAGCATCCGAAAATGAAGAAAAAACAAGATTTAACTCGTAAGTGCACTAACTTTGCTAATTGACCAAATTTAAATTAGTGATTTAATAAATTTTTTAGGTTTTGTTGAAAGTGGATCATCATATCCTCATGTTTTTTTTATGGATAAAACAATTTTGACAAAAAATGTGTAACATGTTTATTAAAATTGCACACACTAGGTGTTTGATAAAATGTCTGAATGACATTTTATATTTGTGATGAATAATATGAATCACATGTTAGGGCATCTGTGGTTTGGTGCATTAGGTTACATGTTAGGGCATCCGTGTTTGTGTTTGATGCATTAGGTTACTTGTGGAAAATGTGTCATATATTAAGTTAGGCCATGTGTTTGTTTATTTAGTTAGGGCATCTATTTGTTTAAGTTAAGGCATCTGCATTGTTTTAATACGACCTTAGTTAGGGCATCTGTTTGTTTAGATTAAGGCATCTGCATTGTTTTGATACGACCTTAGTTAGGGCATCTGTTTGTTTAAGTTAAGGCATCTGCATTGTTTTGATACGACGTTCTGCATTTTTTGGTTGTTAGTTGTTTCAAACTCATTTTAGATATTGGTAGGAAAACTTTGGCTAATAGTGGTTACCTTGATAATATCAAAGTTGTATATAAAAAATGTGAATCTGTTTGTTTGATTATTGCATCTAAAATCAACGTTAGCGCATCTCTTAATATGATTAGGGCATCACTCGACTTGTTACATCATTTTTTGTATAATTAGTGCATCAAAAATTGTGTTACGGCATTTGTAGTATGATAAGAGCATCATGTTAAGTCATGACATCTGTTTATTTTGTTTAGTGCATCTATGAACACATTAGGGTATCACTGTGTATGTTTAGTGTATCCACTTGTATGAACATTAAGGCATCATTGTGCATATGTTAGTATGATAAGAGCATCATGTTATAAGTTAGGGAATCCGTTTGTTTGACTATTGCATTTAAAATAAGCATTAAGCATCTATTAGTATGTTTAGGGCATCACTCGACTTGTTACGGCTTTTTTTGTATATTTAGTGCATCAAAAAAATGTGTTACGACATCTGTAGTATGATAGATCATCATGTTAAGTTAGGGCATCTGTTTGTTTTGTTTAGTGCATGTATGAACACATTAGGGTATCACTGTGTATGTTTAGTGCATCTGTTTATATATTTAGTGCATCTGTTTATATATTTAGTGCATCCATTTGTTGAACATTAGGGCATCATTGTGTATGTTTAGTGCATCTGTTTGTATGTTTAGGGTAACGTGTTATCATAAGTGGAGTTTCTTTATTTTTATCTTTATTTCTCTTCGTGTTTTGATTAGTTATCTCTTGGTTTTGGCAGGCTTGAATTGGAAAATGGCAGGCTTGAGAAATACAAGTTAGCTTCAGATTGTATCAATCAAGCACAATTAGCCGGAGATAAAAAAAGGTAGCGCAAATTGACCTGTTAATAAAGAAGTGGATTGAAATTGCCACCCTTATTTTCAAGCCAAGGTGTCCCTGAGTTATATATCAGTTCAACATATTGTTTTCAGGAACTTTTACTTGATTTGACAATGGCTGCCAAAAGCTTCGAGAAACTTAGAAGATGGGAAGAACCACTCTTGACTGCATCTTTTCTTTCCTTTTATATGCACTCATTTTCAGGTAGTTTATACTAAAATTCTCACTTTATGTAGTTAAACATCTAAAACCGCCTAGGAGCAATAAACTAGCATAATATTCTGGACGAAGTCAGTCATATCATACTTTGTAATAATAACTAAAGGGCAAGGAGACAGTTTTAAGAGAGAGTATTATTAACTAATAAGCATTTGCTTTATGATAACATGCTTTAAATGAACATCATGAAATTGGACAACTGGAACTTATATTCCTTTATGCTTTTTATTACCCTTGATTGTTTTATTGCTGCTATTACTATCATTTCAAAGTAGGCACTTCCAAAATTATTTATTTAATTCCATTCGTTTTAGGTACTTTAGTGCATCCATTTGAGGTAAATTAGGGCATCCGTTTGAGGTAATTAAGTGCATCTGTTTGTATCATAGTAGGGCATCCAAATATCATGGCATAGAGGATTAGAGGATTAGGGCATCCATGAGTATTATTAGGGCATCAATGAGTATTATTAGTGCATCATTAGAATTATTAAGGCATTTGGGTCAAAACGGGTCAATTTGGGTATAGCTAGAAAAATGATTGGTATGTAAATCATTTTTGATCATATATCACGTAGCATTTTTCTTGGTTTAGACCATAATCCAACTTGAATTGAATTTGATATTGCAAATTTGCTCTTACGGTGAAACAAGTTGTTTTCTAGGGTGAATTAAGTTGTTTCTTAGGGTGAAATAAGCTGATCATCTACTTCTAAGCTGTTTAAAATAGTAATCCCAAACACCCCCTTATTGTGGATAAGGTTTGAGTCTCTGTACATGATTATTTGCTTAATAGAGGGTGAAATAGCTGATTGGGAGATGCTGAATTGTATGTCAAACCCTTGTTAAACTTACCCCTTTGCCTACTCTTTTTACTTACAGCTCAAATTTTTTTCCATATAAAAATGCAGTTATTTTAGTTTGTTATATGTTTTAGGATTGCTTAATCTAAACTGATAAGTATCGGTGAATTTGGTATTACAACCTTGCTCTTAGTATGGGATAAATTGTTTTCTTAAGGTGAATTAAGTTGTTTGAAATAGTAATCCCAAACACCCTCTATTGTGTTGTGGATAAGCAGTTTTGGATGTTGATCTTGCTCTTAGTATCGGGTCAAATAGGGGGAATATATAGGAAACAAGTACAAATTTTGCTTTATATCTACCAGGTCAAACTGGTTGATTAGGTGAACAGAGAATTGATGAGTGTGATTGAATCACTTCAAACGCAGACTAAAGAAATGGAAGAAAATGCAATTTCAGAAGAGGAAATGCTGAAAACAAATGAGAAAACTGAAAAAGGTGAGTATGCAGAAGATGATAATTCAAACGACGAGTCATCTTAGCATTCGAGTTCTTCCGACGAAGAAGAAGAAGAAGATGACATAGAAGGTACCACTTCACATCTTTAATCTATACTTTTCAAAACAATGGGATAAAAACACGAGTTTTATTCAGTAAACATTAATTTTGGATGATGTGTATGCGTCGAAGCCTCCTAATCCACATTTAAGTATATTCTATTACTTTTTGATGAATATCCTTCAATAATCAGTGATTAATGAACCCCTTTTATGATCGTTTGTCGATAGGCTTCCACTAAAGTATTAGGGCATCAATAAGTATGACTAGTGCATCGTTGGAAATATTAAGGCATCATTGTGTATGTTTAGTGCATCAATTTGCATAGAAAAAACATCATCACTTGTAATGAAAACATTGATAACTACTAGCTATTCCTCCACTATTTTAATATATAATGATACAACTGATTGTTGTTTGATAGAAACGGTTAATTTATTTGCATTTTTGAAATGCGTTATTTAATTGATTGGTTATAGAAACTGCTAGTCTTTTTACATAAATAGTTTGGCCGAATGACGGGTTAGAGTATGTGATAATCGCAAATATAAGGCTGCATTATATTGCATCAGAACATCGCCGACCTGATCAGCTTACTGAAATTATTCATCGCCGCCTTATCTATTTTGTTTACGTTCTATTTTAGCCTACAACTTTGGTTGGCAGTGGGTCAAAGATGTCAGTCGGCCTCTGTATTCGGGTCAAAACAGATTGGGTTGAAATGTGTCACTTATTAGCACAGGTAAGAAGTACCTTTATATTATATAAAGAAGAAAATAACCGATGTTGGTAGATATGAATTATTTACTGGTCTGAACAAAGGATAACATTTTGTGCCTTAGCCGGTTGGTTTACGGGTCAAAACAGAGTGGGGTTGAAATGGGTCATTTATTAGTACAGGTAAAAAGTAAAAAACTGGCAGGCCAGGTTATGTTGGGTAAATAGTAAAAAAGATTTGTGGTCTGGTATTTTGCTGATCAAGTCATTGAGAGAGTCATGGGACTAATGCATTTCCATCTTATTTTGCTGATCTAGTGTCGATGACTTGAACTACCCAGAAAAGATGGACACTTGCTATTTCTCAACACCCCATATGTATTTTCTGCATGCTGGAAGGTTTGTCATTTTGATTCATCATATTACTAGAAATTGATAGTCCGTAAGTTAAACTAATAAAGGGGTTGTTTGGAAACTCATGTTTTTTTTCCTAAACACTTTATTTTTAAAAGAACATAGGTTTATTAGTTCTGTAAACAGCCTTAGGTTAATGCAAGTTGTTTCTGAACTCATCTATTTTTTTTGTTTTATCCAGGGAACCACGTGGATTTGGTTTTGCTCAGTTTGTAGAGCCCGCTGATGCTCAAGAAGCAAAGTACCAGATGGACATATTCTTTTTGGCCGACAACTTATCAAAGTTAAATCTTAGTCATTATTGTTTGAAAGTTCATTGTTTTCCGGTAATGATTGTGTATTTACGTTTTAAAATTCATTGTTAGTTTGTTTGTTAAGACCAAAAGCTTGAGTTGATATACTTTTAGCTTAGCAATACCACAAAACATATTTTATAATTAAAAAGTTGTGAGTTTAAGAATGATATATGTGATTTTATACGAGCGTAAGTTTTAGATTGGAGCAATGTGAAATAAATCATACAAAATCATACAACATTAAACGAGCAAAAAGTTGATTATTAATCGTACAACATTAGAAGAGCAAAAAGTAAAAAAATTTCAGTTCTTAAAAGAGTTGTCAAATAACTCGATGAACAAAATCATGCAACATTAAATGAAAAACAAAAACAGCCCTTAGAAAAATTAAAAAGTTATAAAATGGTCCGTGGAGTTAGGAGGAAAAAAGAGAGGGGAGGGTGGTTCAA